>KN728064.1:10299-20957 GCA_000816745.1 Ancylostoma duodenale | reverse complement strand
AATCCATCAGATATGTTGTAGGTCCGACGAAGGTGTTAATACACCGAAAGCTAACCAATAAATCTATAGCACTGGAGTCGTCAGAAATTATCAGAAGCAGCTACAATGTTGTGACCGTTAACAACGTTGAGCATTGCCAGCTTATGGATGAGCGGTGTCTTTTCCTCGCGCGGTTCAATTCGACTATTCATTGAATACTACTGTTCCATCGATTTTTGAATCTATCAATCAGCATTTCGGAGTCATTACGATCCTAATACTCAGTCAGTACTAGCTCATCAGAATTCGACAAAAGATATATAAAGCAAGACTTCAGCCACGTGAGGGCAGCCAAAAAATCGCGTTGTCGTAAACGGGTTTAGGAACGAAACCTTATGAGGACCAGCCTTCGTTATGGAGAGCTTTGTACTGAAATGCTGAAAACGTACCGGACACATATCATCCAATGGATCTAATGTTAATATCAGACTACCGAATATCCAAATATCACTAAGAACTATCATTTTATGATTTGAAATTGGAGGACGGAACGAGAAGGTGATGGAGAAGCAAGAAAACGGTGGGTACTGAATGTTTTGAGAACCATTCGGTTTCACCACTATCTGAAAGGATATGATTTCTTGATTTTTTGTGATACGATTGGATGCTTAGTCTATTCCTCTCCTGATTAAATAATATGCAAATTGGTGGTCTAGTCATGAAGTATTGGAAGGAAAGAGAGAAATCATTTATATTATTTAACCCATTGATGACCGCGCGGCTCACCGATGAGCCGCTCCCATCTTTTCAACTACTGGACCCTAATTTCGAAATACGTTGTGGTCTTTTCATGTTAAATGACTACGATATTTCTGTACAATGTCTCATATAGCTGTGATTCAAGAAGAATTCTTTTTTACTAAGACGAATATCTTGAAAAGGATGGGATTTTGTGGAAGATTGCATCACAATTCTTGTGTAGTGGATGGAAATAATCCGTATAAAAGTCACATTCTCTACACAGAAACACGTTCACTACATATCACCCTTTCTTAGTCGTCAAACTAGAGCCACACGAACGTGTATACTCTCGTCGGAACATTTCACTATAGCGCTCAACACCTTTTACAAATTTCTTTTGGTCTTAAAGAGAATAAGAAGCGTTTCAGTTCTCCCCTTTTGTGGTCCTGTGATACTAGTAGTCTTCCAGAAGTCGATTTCAGATTATTTCTGCAAAAAGATCAATTTTGTCAAAGTTGTTGTAACAGTGTGCGCCGTGCTCTTGAAAGGGCGTTGGTCTCACGCGCCAGACACGCGAAAGTGCGCGTGGACGTCAATGGATTAACTAGACGGTGCGCCCGGCTTCGCTCGAGTGTGTTGTTCCTTCGGTTACTTAACACCGTCGAGGACAATTGTTATGTGATATCGGTAAATCTATCTAAAATGCTCGTCATTTTGGAGCTCAACATGCAATAGAAAAAAATCCAAGTGAATGTGTTTCTCGGCGTTATTTCGGTTTAAGATATTTCGATGGTAATCTCACATTGAGGTTGTTTCCATGATAATTTCACCCAGTGTGCTTGCCATATTCCCGCCGAATGTGTTCGACAACCCTCACTGGCCCGTTCTTATCCTATTTTGAGCAAAACAGAAAAATCGATGAAATCAGTAACTAAATCTCCCATACAAAGTGATTTTTATAAACGTGTTCAAATTGTTCAAAACCCTGGTAGACACGTCTTTAGAGACCCCTTCCTATGAGTTCTCTGGCATCCTTTTGGCTATCAATTGCTCCTATGAGTGATCACACTACTTCTATGAGTCATCACACTGGTTTCAACACCGATGCATAGCGAGTAGTGCAAACTGCCAAAGGAGACTCCTCATAGCTATCACAATGATAAATTCATGCACGTTATTTGAAATTTTGTTGAAATGTAGAGAAAGAAAGCGTTGGAAGAATTCTGGATCTCTCCCGCAATCAGCTGAATTTTTATTAACCTTCCACTTTCATAACTTGTTTCTGTTTAATAATAAGTTGAATTTGTCGCTATAATCTCCATGGATTTCAGTAACGTTGCATTTTCCTTGTAGGTTTAACAGCAGTGGTCAAGGATAGCTGGTGAAGTCAATGAAATGATTACGTCATGATTCAATATGTGTTTTATCTTTTCGCAATGTTTCGGTCACTAGTTTTCATAACAGACCAAACTTTTGAGAGTAAAGCTGTTATTATTTTAAACAAAGCAGAACGCTCAGCTACGTGAGTGATAACTATATCTTCCCTTTTTCCCAAAATTTCCGTACCGGATAATGTTGAGTACATCGTCCATTACTTCAAAAATATCGGGCTTAGAGGATCTGAAGAGGAGTGGAGGCATTTCTTGGGAGTCGTTCTGGTAGAATCACTGGTTACGTACTCCTGAATTATGGAGCCTGCCTCAACATCATGGTGGACGACACGTAATCAGCAACTACAGTGTCACTGTTTTTAGACAACTGCCACAAGAAAAAAGAGGGTGATTTTTTTTCTGGGACTTGTAATCAAACTTCATGTAAGCTCTAGAAAAGATGTCACTGCAAAGCAGCGAAGTTTCTGAACCTAAATGTTAACATGCTTCCGTTATTTCCTCTGCTTGCCATTAAATGGATTGAGTGGCGGCGTTTCTTCTGAGCTCGTATCTTCTACCGGGCATACACCTATAAAATTACGACGTACATTTGAGAATCCATTCCGCTGAGTGTTTTTTAATGTTGTTGATGTTGGGATCTCACCAACCTGAATGTTTGCAAATCCAATCCAAGTATGCACGCACGTCAACATATGCACCGAGAAAGTCTGCAACCAAGCAAAATCACCAATGGCTGAGATAACGTAGCCCAATTGAGCATACAGAGAACTCTGATCAGAAAAAAGAAGTTCATGAAGCTATTTTCTTCTCCATGACTTTTCTGCCAAGGCACAGCCTCTAATTAGGTATATTTTTGTCTCAAATCAAGGAATTCAGGGAAATCACAGTGAGCAGTGAAGCTGCAGCATGCTTTTGCTGCGCATCCCAATATTTAGTCCGCGGTCTTTAATTGGAGCAGGTTCTTCTAACAAACAAACTGCAAAAAACAACTGCGACACTGGCAGAACGGCCATCATCATTTACTTCCACTGGTGTCTGACTTCCATTTCTCGTCATCGTATGTATGACTTGTGATTCCCACTAGGGTATGTATGTCTGATTTGTCCACCTGGAACAATGGTCCACCGCCATCTCCCTGAAATATGTACTTACCTTTCCCTCTGTGTTCTCCACTTTCCTGATAAACCTGTAAGGAACTCACTGGCCGCGGTGATTTCGAGAACGCCTGTGCTAGAATTTTGTGTGAAGGTTCATCAACACCATAGAACTTCTGGGCCACCACCCGCTGTCCGCATTCACCTTGATCTTGATCGATGAGGGTATTTCGGGCAATAGCTGAAAAGCTGCTTTATATGACGAAACGTGAATGGCCAAGATGCACATTTTTCATTTCAAGATCGATTTTTGAGAGAGTCCTACTAAACTGCTAGGCTACACATTCTCACAGCTACAAACATAAAATGAGCTTCGTACCACAGTCCACTCCTGAGCCACTTGCGTAGAGGACACCATGCAGCTGCATGTTTTCACTGGGCATGCATATAGGCACTGAAGCTGCTTCTGACACGTTTTCGCTGAGCTCAATAAGAGCCAAGTCGTTGTAGATTTGGCAGAATTCAAAATTATGTACTGTGATCTGGAATATAGTGCAAGTAATCTTCTCAAATTGGATCTACGGCACTCACAATACTTTGCTTACTTTCATTATTAGGATGCACTCACCTTCTTTGCACTAATTAGAGCTTTATAGTGCTGAGAAATGGTACCATTATTAGGGTCCTTCGTAGTCAGCCCAATGATAACAAATACGTCTTTCGGATTGCTCATCACAGAAACGGCGCTAAAAATGAATAATGAGTGGTCAGATAGATGAACGGTCAGATAGATAATGAGTGATCACCCATTTAACAGAAACGTTGAGAAAACAAAACAGTGAGATTGGCACATTTATATATACCTGTAGGATCGATTGAGAGAACACTGGAGTCCGTTAAAATGAATGTCGAAGTCCAATACACAATGTGCTACTGTGAGGATGTGACGCGGTGAGATTTGTACGCCACTGCAAAAGCCTTCTGAAACAATTTTCCTTGTGGGATTTTGTCCAGTCAAGCCTTTTATGTGAGCGAAAGTATTTCTTAACATGTTTAGCTTCTGTTTTCGTGATTAGTAACATTTAAAGGTCAAGGTAACGTTAACACTCTGTAGAGAGGAAGTGGCCAAAGGCCTTCTCTCCGCACACCTTTCAGTTTCAGAATTACTGTCCATGGGTATTCGTTTGGTTTGAGTCGCCTCCCTCCAAAAGACCTCTTTGATAGCCGTTTCTCGAAATCACTTTCTTCACCTGAATATCGAGTCATATCATTATATGATTTGCGTTCAAATTAGAAAAAAGTTGTGAAGCTACCAAGAAAATGTACTCCGCATCGCTCTGCATTCCGATCGTTCTCTTCAGTGGTTAGCTTCCGACCATTCACTAGTAGGAATGTAAATGGTAAGAATATTAAAAATAACCAGACCCTGCTCATTGAAAAGTGCCGGGGGAAGGGTGCCCCTCAGAGGAAACAATGTGTGACTGCAAACAAATCAACGATATGTCGGTCGGCTTATATAAGTGAAACGTGATTCATTTCTTAGAAGTGATTCAAACCTCTTTTTCTTGCTGCTTTTGTTAAAGACTTACCTTTCTTTTTGTTCCCATTTAGATGGCATGCCATAATGGTGAAACTCTGAATGGTTCTCGTGGAGTTTTCTCAAGGTAAACAGTAACTGCAAAGGGTTAGATGCCTAGGTTGATGCTACAATACAGCCCGTAACTCTTGTGAAAAAGAAAGGATTATGACGGATTAATCCTCAAGAAATCGCATGCCGTAACTTCCTCAAAAGTGAAAAGTTTAGCTTGAGGAATTTTTGCTTTGAAAAAAGGTGAAATTTTTGAAATCATCGATTAGAATGTGGAACAGGGAAAAATTGCCGGAAAACGTTCAAAAATGGAACGCAATTCTCGCATCAGTTCTTTTCCAGGATAGTTATCACAGGTTTCAATATGACCTATTTTTTCACGAAAATTCAATGTTTCGATCTTCTTGTAAACGTCAGGATTTCAGCTAGAGATGAGGTATTTGATGCATTTGGTATTTGGTACGTATGGTCTTTTGTATCAGATCAGTAACCTCTCAAGGGGATTGAGAAAAGAATAGTTAATTTTTCACAGGCACTCAAAAATACGCAGTGGAACTACGGTTGTCCACCCGTTTTACTGAGTTGCACTCCTTCTCCATCATTCATAACAATTGAACGCTTCGACGTAAACATCTTGGATTTGCTACTGTGTGGGGTTTCTTCTCATTTTTCTTGTGTTTGACTCTATTTTAGCGTAACTTCCCGCCCCTCATCGATTACAGTCAGCTTTCATGCGGTAAAAAACACGATTCTCACGACAATCCAGTGTAATTTCTGTCATCGACTGGAGTTCAGGTGAATTTTACATTTTCTGAACCGCCACAACGCATAGATTATTAGGTTGGTGCATAGTTAATGCGGCTTTTTGCGACTTCTTTTCTCGACGAAAATCGGAGCTTTTCAAATGGTTTTTTTCATGAGCGCAATCCTCTCTTTTTACTTATTGAAGGTGCTATCGAAAAGCGTATCCACTTTCACCATCTCATGATCTAGCAATCCGGGAAAGTTTGGGATGCAGCACAGTCATTTTGCGAACTCAACGAAATTTTGGCCGAAGAAAAATCAGCAAAGCCAAGTCCAAGGATATTTAAGTAGTTCAAATAAGAAGCCACAATCTTAAAGATAAAAAAGGAAGAGACTACGATCAAAATTCGACGACCAGGCACTCTTCGCAGATGTGGAAGGGAAGGAGGTCCGATTGACGAGATTCCTCAGAAGCGAGCTTGCTCGTTTTGCTACAGAAAATCGGCAGAAATTGAATATTGTTTCTGTCTAAGAGCTCGCGCCACTCATTTTTGCAATCTCCATGCTTACCTGAGCATTTCGAGAACAAGTATTTATTAGGTTGTAGGGAAAGTTCTTGCGGTTTTTGGAACAGTACATTTTCTTGACTTTCCAAAAACAGGAAAACACATTAGGAAGTGCAAATATCACCGTCACGTACTGCCACTCTTCGCTCATTGTCCTGGCATTGAGCTGGAAAAGTTGCCGAACTAGCGATCCGATTCATCTTCATCATCGGACGCTCTACCTTGTATGGCATTAGAGGGGGACAGGAGGAGGTGCTTATCTTTCGAAGCAAGGTATGAGGGTCAGCACTTTCCATCCAAAGCCGGGTAGCTTTTGGCGGGTCACCCTTTCAATATGTGGATGAACACCGTCGTGGAGAAATCAGATCTTGTCGTGATTCGGACTCTTCTCTGCGATTTTTCCGGCCAATCTGTCCGGCTGCTGATAGCACAGGTCTAGCGTGAGGGCAGTATCGCGTGGCAGTAGCGCTTAGTGGACGATGCCTTTGCTGTCACACCAGGCAGTGACCACAACCTTCAGAGGGTGATCACCCGTCTTCGACTGCGGCTCAGGCTGCTCATCCTTATCAACTTAGTGTCGATGGTGTTTGATGTTGACGTACAGACACCACTTCTCATATCCTGTAAAGATGGACTTCAGCCGGTTTTCAATGCTCTGTAAGAGGGCAATCCAGTAGCCACCTGTGCACACCGCTGGAGATCGCGCCCAGTCAAATCATGATCATTCACTGTGATAATTTTTCAACCTTGCCCAACTGACGCAGGTGATCGGCGATGCTGGTAAAGTGAACATCCAAAACTTGCGTCCTACCACACCTGGTTTGCCGTGGATCTGAATCCACTGGCTGTCGCAATCGATCATTGTCGACTCCGGATGCGCGTCCCGAACATGCTGAAACATTGAGGTTGAAGTCGCCAATAGGAAGGTGTCTGGATCAATCTTGTGCAGTGCGTTTGGATGCTGTACCATCCCCAAATATAGCATCAATACGGCAACTGGATGCGGCTGCTGATTCACCAGATTTGATGTCGTGTAGTGAAAGGTGAGAAAAGTTCTGCGTTGAAAGTTCCATATTTCTGGACGGGACTGTGCAGGAGTTTGCAGATGATGACCATAATAAACTTGCTGACCTCCTTATATATGCAAGCACAGATACTTCAAAGCAGCGTGAGGTTATAAAAAGCACACTCTTGAAAACCGCAAAAACTTTCCCTACAACCTAATACAATGGTCGAAATGTCCATGCTAAAGAGTTCGAACAGCATTCTCGTTGTCAAGCTTTCGTCTCCAGACTGCCCAAAATTCCTGGTGCTTGGGATTCGAAGGTCGTCCTCTTCCTTGTTCATCTATTGAGCTTGAAGTTCATGAATATGAACCATTTTTCAACTTAGGCTTGCTGATTTGTCCATCCTTGGAAGGCTCGCTGAGATCGCGGAATGACTGTGCCGCATTCTAACGTTTCCCGAAGTGATGGAGCATATTGTGGCGGACGTGAATGCGGTTTTCGATAGAAGCTTTAATAAGTAGAAAAAGAGGATTGCGTTTATGAAAAAACCATTTGAAAAGCTCCAATGTTCATCGAAAAAAGACGTCGCGAAAAAGGCCTCATTAGTTTCGTATCAGCCTAATACAAATATGAGAGTTTTATTCTCGTGCATAGAAGGGGGCTCACTCTTGGTGCAAGACGCTGCGCATATCTACTCAGCCAGTCTGCAGTAGTCGCAGTTATACTGGAGGTATCATAACACCTCTCAGACATCGCCTAATTCAAATGGAAGTCAAAGAACTCATAGAACAGGTTATATGCACATAAAGAAATGGTTTATGCACGTTTCAAACAACAAAAAAAGAATGGCTTTGCTAAACTGTGTTATGAAAACTTTATACAAAAGCAAAGGTGAGAACAAAAATCAGAAACGTGGTAATTTTCCAAAAACAATACAAGCCCAGACCCTGGCATGGAAGTACGAACTCTAATAGAATGTAAACGAATAATTTGTCTTATTAACCAGTATTAAAATCGTTATTCCACAATTTCTTCTTTTTCTAATTTTTGCTCGCTGCTCGACAACTTATTCCTGCTGCTCGACAACTCCTCTCATCCGTTTTCGGACCTTGGGTATATAAATACTTTCAGCAAACATCAGGTGTTAGCTTTTTTCAATAACGGATGGTCCCCACCTTGAGGTCTGAACAATTTCCTGCGTTTAGTCAAAAAAAGGACTGTAGTGATATTACCCAGTAAAATTCTTCATAGTTCCCCCGACTAATTTCATGGGAATCAGATCCGGTGATTCTGCCGGCCAATCCAAGGACTCTACATCCCATTCAAGGAATTTCTCTGAGGTGTAGCAACTCCTGTGACATAGAGCATTGTACTGAACGGTTCTATCCGAGCAAGTCCTGAGTATCAGAATGAGTTGGACACCAGAGACCAAAAACGAAGATCAACCGTTATGGGCTTTTTACGCATATGTAGCACAGGATCGCTAGTTGGGTGACATTGTAACTCACAAGAGTGACTTACCGATATAAAGGAGACGTCGTCCCATGTGTGCCTTGGACGTTCAATGAATATGCAGAATAACCTCAAAGAAGAGCTAGATAGAAGAAAAGAGCGGCATGGGCCGCGTTCGGGCCGCTGAGGGAAGCCACAGACCAACTGGCCGACACCGACTCCGGTGCTCTTTTTTTCGATTCTACAGGTCTTCCAGCGTTCTATTATGCTGCGTAGACGTGGGCGGACACTGCGGCCACGTCGAAGGCGCTACGTACCACACACAGAGCGCTCGAGCGTTGTCTTTTGAGCTACAACCGGCGTACCAACATCAGGACAGGCTTCGCAGCTCTAATTTGCGACAAATTCCTTGCCTTTGTGTTCTCGAATTTACTTTACACTACAAATAAAAGACTTGTATCGGTTTATTTTTAATTGTTCATTTTTACTATTATTTTAAATATATTCTTCATTGTTTACTATTATGATTAATATTTCTATCAATTTTATTTTCCATCTGGGTCCCCAAAACGGCGGAGACCCCACTTTTTTCCCACGCCCCCCTCCCGCCCGCTTTCTGCGCCCGCCACTGCGAAATACGCATCAAAGGCTAAACATAGATGGGCTGGTCATA
Organism: Ancylostoma duodenale; assembly: GCA_000816745.1. Taxonomy (NCBI): domain Eukaryota; kingdom Metazoa; phylum Nematoda; class Chromadorea; order Rhabditida; family Ancylostomatidae; genus Ancylostoma; species Ancylostoma duodenale. The sequence continues at coordinate 11,722 of KN728064.1, read as the reverse complement.
TAATGACAAGAGAAGACGATAACTGGACAAAAACAACAAGAAAGTATCTAAGTAAGTAGACGGTTAATGACACAGTGGCGGCAGGGATATCTTAGGTAGCCGCTATACTCCTCGACTGGCAATCGTCGGCGACGGCGGCCGCCGAAGTTGGCGATTACGCTGGCGCTATACTCCTCGAGGAGTGTAGCACGTAGCGTCGCCGTCGCCGACGACTGTGATGCCGATGCGTATCGATTGTGGGGGGGTCGGCGACGGCGGCCGCCGTAGCTAACTCCGGCGACCGCCGTCGCCAATATCGGCGATTGGCGGCCGCTGTCGCTCATACATCTCTCTACATAATGGCACAACCAGATGCTCACTAATGACTATTTCGGTCCCGATGTTAATAAGTTATATTAAAGGCAGTGTCTCAATTCGCTCAAATTCTTGGCCGGTGTACGAGACACCTCTCGCCTTTCCGAGGGCAGGCCGAGACTGGTGCGCACTTTTCGGCAATGAGAACACCTATGCGATCAATGTGATCAAAAGAGGCACAGAGAAGTCATGCACTTCCCTGGCCGAGGAACTCCTCCGCGACAAATCGGATTGGTCCCTTGAACACGAGTTTTTCAAGAGTTTAATTGGAATTCATATATATTGCTGAACTCGATGCATCGACTAGGTCCAGATTCTGTTGATATCGCAGAATGAGGTGAGACACTGCCTTTAAGTCAGTGCTTGGTCCTCTCAGATTCCTCTGATACCAATTTACGACCCCTCAGGGAGTTAGTAGGGCAATGAGCTTTTCCCATTGCGCTAGACTCACCCCATTAAGGGAATATTTCACGTCAAGTCGTACTCATTATTTCTGAGCGTGAACGATTTCTGAATACTGTACTAGTGGCATCATGAACATCCCGATTATTATGTATATTAGTCACGCATACATACATAACTCTTCCGATCGTACCCTAAAGCATTCCCATGTGCTGCAACTCCCATGTATTCCGAGCAGTTCTGCTGAAAACGTGTTGATTGTAAGAATGGCAAGAATTCGATGTTAAAAATTAGGATATCTAGTGACCTTTGGGTTACAATCACCAATTTTGTTCTGATGTTTGAAATGTATATCCTTGCCGTTAATGTATTTGGATCTAGTATATGGATTTCATGGGTGAACCACTCACCTTTCCTATGCTTAGTGTTGCATCACAAACTGGTTTCTGATTATCTTCGAATGTCTTAAAGGCAGCACCCACGGAAAATTTCGTCTCCGAGATTGTAGCGGAATATTAGACTTTTTACTATAAGGAGTATTGGTGAAGTGTCCAATCCCGCCAAAGCTCATGCAAAAGCGGTTTTGGGAAGCTTCTTCGGAACCTTCTTTCAAAAAAGTCGATAACGCTGCCATCATTGCCACCTACTTTCTTTGCGAAATCGGATA
>KN728064.1:0-10047 GCA_000816745.1 Ancylostoma duodenale | reverse complement strand
GAGCACAAAGAGAAAGGAAATGGGTTGTTCATTATATAGACATATTTTGGGAAAAGAACGAAATCATACGGTAATTGTAAAAACTAAATAATTTGGATCCACTCAAAAAATTGAGAAAATGGATGTTCTGGGTGAAAAAAGGTTTATAGGGATTAATAATAAGCGAAAAGGAAGCAAATGGTGGGAAGCTGAGGATAGAAATATGACTGCAATCGAAATGAGGTAAGAAAACGTTAGTTTGAAAGACTGGCACTCGCAATGATTGCCCAATCACCTGACAATTGACACTTACCACCCGCGCGCGCCGCGTCAGGCCCATTTTCCTTCTTGAACATGGGGAGAAACAGCCAAAAGTGGTTGGAAAGATGCCCAACCGCACTCTAGCACCTCATTAGGCACCTTAGATCAACGCTGACCTGTTCTTCCTGAGAAAGAACCTGGAACAATGGCTTTCTATACACTGTCTTACCGGGGCCTGACGCGCGCGGGTGGTAAGTGCCCGATAATCGACAATTGCTATTTTTTGCGCTCCAAGTTTGATTTTGGAGCGCGGTAGTAGCATGAAAACTCGTAAAACTTACTACTTGCTGATCCTGCTGATCCAGGTATTACCTGTTATTACTTGTGATGGGAAAAGTTCTAACTGGTTCTCCTATTGCAAATTGACCCCACAATCGATTGGATCACGATTGGATGAAGATCTAAGAAGCGAAAATTTCCGTGGGTGCTGCCTTTAACAATATGTGAAATCTGCAATATTTTGTCGAAATACCCGAACATTTCACTGTATTAGCTTGTAGGGAAGATTTACCACCACGTTTTAGGTCTCCTTTTGAATTTAATTTTCTCCTTCAATATAGCTAAGATTCAAGCAATGCAATATTTATGTGGGTCACCAATATTGACAGGAACATCGGCAGTAACAGTGGAATTTGCGGATCGCAGCTGCAAGTGAGTGGCTCCATCATAATTCTTGCCGACCTCACTTTCTTTGCAATGGATTTCGATTAATCCGAAAGAAAAAACCTAGCCAGTCTGACTTCATTCCTTACAGTTTATAGACGAAGGAAATCACCTTACTATTCAAAAAGTTTCATTAAATGATGATCGCATGAGGCACATTGTGATTGAAGTATATAGTAATATTAGTGCTCATTCAGAAATATAACAATGAATACCCTGCATTATCTAGATATTAATACATTAATATAAGTAATAATATGATAAAAACTAACCTCTCTAATAAAGTTGACTGATATGATTCCATTGTGAATGGATTCGCTAATGTCTTTCCCTTTATTTCTGATAAATTTAAAGGATCCACTATTTACACTGTCTATTTAACAATTCTTGATTTGCTGTCACGCTTGCGTTCTGAACCACATTTTCATAATAGAAATCGGGCACCTTAGTTGTTTACCCTGATAGTTTATAGTTACTACTATTCAATGTAGTTATAGAAAATACAATGGCCCATATAGTGACGTAGAAATTCACCTAAGACATGTCCACTGCAATGTACACCTATGAACACCAGTTCTTCTATCTCGGAAGAGGATTTTTCAGGCAAGATATAGTTGAATAAGGTAGTTATCCTGATTACTTTTCCTTCTGGGACCCTTCTCCTTTGGGGTGTTTGGTCCTTTATTCCTAATACATGTTTGCTAGCACACCTTTAGGTAGGTTTTGCATAGGCTCTTTAGTGTTGGAATTCAGATGTAATCCCATAACTACTCACTCAATAATACAGGAGGGCCACACCACTTATCAAAAGTAGGGGTACGTGCTGGTGGTACAAGCGTAGAATAATAGGAGTGATCAATTTTTCGTGGCTCCAGCAGAAGTTGTTCCACCGGAACAAACTTAGGGAGTGCCAATCCCTTGTAGTAGTCCTACTGAACCTTCAGGAGATTCCTCTCGGTGCGCGTGTTGGGCCGCTCGTGTACTTTGATTATGGGTCAAATAAAAAAACCAGCCAAAACTATGTGTTTATGGATACTACACTTCCACACGCTCCACTAAAATTAAGGTTAGTGCTGGTCATTACATAATAAGAGATTTTTGAAATAATGATGAAGGACCAAAATGGATTAATAGTTGCACTACATGCAAATCGCATATCAGGATCGCCTCTTATTTTACTCCACTCATCAATCTCAATCTCTTTCGAACAAAGAAAGAGATTAAGAGCGATCAGGCGGAAAAAACCTCCAACGGGTACTATTTAGTAGATCTCGATTTTTTCAATGAGCGAGATAAAAGCCGTGGCCAGGCAAGTTCCCCCTTCCATCACCTTCTAAATAAACATAGGATTTCTCGGGCACCTTTTGTGATAAGAGCCCATCTCTACTCCGTAATTCAAACCAAAAAGAAAAGCCTTAGAAAAATTGAAATATTCAACATAGATTGAACTTCCTCCAGTTTCCACGGACTCATTGGATGTTATCTATTCTATATCCTGATTGTGAGATACCTGGTGGACGACATTTTCTCTGAACCGGAGGAAGTAACCTAGCAATGAAAATTGAATAGTAAGGGAACCTGGTGGTTCTACCGCCAGAACTAAACGGCATCAGTAGGCTAGCACAGATTCACTAGATGTTTTCACTGACTGAAAAACTCGCCAAGAAGCGGCTAAATGATCTAAATATCACTAGCTTACGCTTCTATGTCCGGAAAATCCTGGAAGCCTCCACAATCGCCTTCAATAGGTGATGCGGCAACATTATCCAAGATCATACCTGAAATCATGAACTCAGCGATATCAACGCAGTAACCTGTTGCTTCCTGTGCAAGTTCTGTCAAATCTGGCGACATACCATGGCACAATACCTCGGCAAAAGGTTCGGTGCTAGCCTGAAGCACCCCTATGCACAATTAATGGACGTTTCGCTGGCGAACGCCAGATCGAACACGATGGTGATCGAAAAGGTGTGGGTGGTGATTCCTCACCTCTTCAGAATCATCGAGAAACTACCTACGCCTATCATAAAAGGAGTGCTGTCTGAATCGTTTTAGGTCGAGACTCCGATTGGAATGGAACAAGGACTTTGATAGAGACGAATAATCCATAATGAAATTTTTGCATTACAATAAAGTTATCACAATAAACTGTTTGTATTTAGAGCAGGAGGAACGCAATAATCCGTCACACAAAGATCCACAATTTCAGTAAACTCGCTGTGTAAAGCAAAATATAATATATAGAACAAGAAGAAGGAATTACGCCTTACTCGTCAGCGTTAGAGTTCGCGAATGGTTGATTAATTGAGGTATTAACTGATAAATAAAAGTTGCCCAGAATGGCTTTCAGGACACTGAAACAACGTATATTTGAAACGTCAGGCCAATAAATCGTGCTCTTGTAACAACCCATCACTTTATCACTACTAGGCAGATTTCTTGTTCCTGTAGACGATGAATGGACTATAAACAAGACATTTTCAGGGCAGTGTAAATTCCATTTATGTCTTCGAAAAAAGCTAATTCTCATTGTCAGAGATGAAAAGAGATGGAGTTTGGCGGAATAGCAGAAGTGTGCGTGTATTTCGTGCGACACGAGCTTCTCGCAATGCAGTAGACTAGCATTTGAGTTTTGTTTAGCATTTTTTCCTCAGTCGAAATTCTTGTTTGAATTTCGCGCGCAATGCATTTGACATTGCACTATTTTCTGCATTTTTTCGCGATGCAATATTTCCTCCTATTTTCGCTTACAAACTTCCGAGCACTTACGACGCTTATATCAAACGAACAATGTTTAGGGACCTAGTAAAACAATATGTATTTAAAGGCTTTTCAAAGGGAGCTGCATAGTAGCTCCAGTTTCGCCCATGTCTGAAGCTGTACACGGTGAGTTGCGTCTTAATCTTCTAGCGGACGAGATGTCTTCTAACAGTAGGGCTGACAGCATCAGCAGCAAGGGCACGTAATATTGTTCTGGGAAAAAATGCGAAAAAAGTAATGCGGGATTCATTCAAAAAGAATTTGAAAAGATAACCCAAAACTGGTCTGTTGCGAAAAAAATGCAAAAAAAAATAATGCAATGGCAAATATAATGCGCGCGAAATTCAAATAAGAATCCGAAGAAACGAGCAAAGCTAATTAATTCTAAAAAAATGCGAAAGAAAATGCAGTGCGGGATGTATTGGGCGCGAATTTCAGATAAGAATTCGAAAGGATACTCCAAAACTTGAGCATTACAAAACAAATGCAAAAAAATGCAATGCGAAGAGCAATGCGCACGAAATTTCACCAATAATTCCTATTGAGACGAAATAGTGCAGAACGAAATGCAAACGCAAGTTAAACGCAAGGCGAAAGACTCGTGCGAAACATGCGAAATACGTGCACATTGAGCACTGTCCCAATGTAACTTAACCAGCCGCTGGAGTTCTTCGCTTGTCCATCTGTACCAAACAGTACTAGTAAGGCTGAAAGCATGGTTGCTTAACTTTCAAAGAAAACGAAGGAAAATGGAATGTTTTATTGCTTAATCGCTTTTTGCAGGAATGCCTTTCAAGCATAGATGGAAACCATAGTCATTCCAACTGATCAAGTGTAGATACGCACTGCGATGAATGTCAGACAGTGATCTGCATTTATAAGATTGGCAACTTGTAAGATGAATTGGTACGGAGACTATTAATGCAAAAACCGATTAAAATAATCAGAGAAATTGCTAATAAAAATAGAATAAGGATACAAAATAACATTACGCTCCCCAACACGCCTGCAGTCTTCCTCCAGCTCACTGCCTTAGCAGGCGATCCCCTACGAAGTAACACTTTGCTTCCCAATACTGATGATGCCATTTTACATCTGATTCGTCTGAATCCCGTGATATGGATCATTTTGACAATTGCGTTTTCCTGAGCCTGAGGCTACCTATATTACCGACAGTTCAGATAATCTTTAAAATTTTTCTGGCCATCAACTGTAAATGGCCACTACCTCATCCACCGAGACTGACTATTAGGAACAAAGATCTTCTTCGCGACGCCTGTCTGAGCGATTAGAAGACCACCCATCAACTGTCATGATGAAGCTTCAAAAAAGCCTGGTGAATTTGTCCGCGTGTCAGAGTCTCCATTTTTCTCAAGGTCATCATATCCGCATTGGAAAATCCACAATGTACGAGAAGACAAATCCTCTTCGGGTGAATACCCATCCTTGAGGTGAACTTGTGATTTCTGAGCGAGATGAACACCTGCCCCAACATTCTGAGTGTAAGGTAACGCAGGTATGTGCGCTTGAACAACGAGAAATGATTATCAAAAGAGCTTCGTTACCGCCGCGTCAATGCCGTCATTAGCTATGCACATCAGTGTCAAGTTCTCACGACAGAAGGAGGCAATGAATCACAACTATCTTCTTGACTTATATTTATTATACTACGTCGCATGTTGTAAGGTACCGGTTTAGTTTCGAATTAGGTTGAATGGACGTATGAAATATTTACAAGTCTGAGAGGAACAAAGAACAATTCAAAACACGTTGTAAATAAAGATTTCGTATCTACACCCAGTGATATATGTGACGCATATTAAATGTGACGTGTAAGGATGAAGGCAAGAATAAGGCGGTCGACTCGGCATCAACAAGGCAGTGATCAGTTGAACAATGAATAGGGCAAGTTCGTAGAAGGTAATTGTGTACTGATTAGGCCACGTGGAAGCGGTTCACAGCAGCCATAACACCTAAGCCTAGCATAATCATGGCCAACTGTCTGAGGTTCTGTCTGAAACATAGATATGTAGAAGGAGAAATTGAAAAAAAATCATTCTAAGACCTACTTTCGATTTGTCTCTCGGTTGAGTTCAGGCAAGATCTGAGCAAGTGCTATATTTATGAAACCTCCCGCAGTAAACGGAAGAATCCAGTCGGCTGACTGCACAGGTCCAGAACGCAAATACAAAGCGACAACAGCGCCCAGTACTCCTCCAGAGGCAGTAACCAACTGCAAAATTAGGGGAATGACAACTAGACATTGAATTCAACAAACAAACATAAAATCAAACAGCAAAAATGGTTACCTGGGCTTTCACTGCATCCATTTTGTTGAAATCTGCTCTTAGAAGGATAGCGAAGTCGCTAACTTCGTGAGGAATCTCGTGTACCAAAATTGCGAATGTCGTCATCAATCCGAACTGTAAGAATGAATAATTATATCGAAGTTTTTTTGAAAGTTTATCAAGAGGTGCATGCAACGCGGTGCTAATTTTTTTTTGTCTACGGAGGCAAGCCATGAGAAATTACTCGAAAATGTGCAGTACTTTTTAGTACAGGAAACTAACAGATGCGTTGCTCAGAACGTAGGAAATCAGCATATGAAAGGAAACTTCGCAAATAAGTCATTTTAGGTGCATTTCTATGTACCTAGTAGACGTCTTACTGATCTATTGGCGATGTTCCACTTATATACAACCTGTTTGCACCTCTATATTCTAGGGTTACTAATCCGGATAACATCAAAAAACTGGAAAAACCTAGTGGTCAGAAAATTGAAAAAGAAAATCTAATCTTGGAAGTATCAAATAAGAGGCATTCACAGGTGATGAAAATAGCTAGCAGATAAAATGCTCCACTATTTTTAGTGCAAAGAGTGCTTTTGCAGGGTTACGATTGATGGATGTGGAACGACCATTGTTGCGAGGTGGAAGAATATGTCAATTTTGGCGGAAAACGACAATAACATAGAAAATAATATTGATGTCCATGGTCAGTATGTAAAATTCCACTTTCCCTTCACACTGTGAGAGATATGATACCTAGGATTGGAAGACAATGTAGCCGTAATAACACTGGCTTAGAACAAAAGTGAGAATATTGTAGAAAATGAATGCAACATCAGTAATCAAATTTTCATTTTCCTAACCCTATCCCCCTCCCTCCCCTCCCCACGCTAGCAAAATCTCACCAAAAAATTTTCAAAGCTCTCAGTGTTTGGGCACTGAATAGTGTGAAGTTCGTCACTAGCGTGGAGCACATACTACACATTAATGTGGATTTAGCAGCAATGCCTGCACCATTCTGGAGACCCTCAGCTAGAGGTAAGACTCATTCACGACCTTTTTTGCACACATACATACCTACGTCCGGCTCACGCGGGACTTCCGAACATTTTCCGGTGATTCTTTACCGTGACGCCTCCCTAACTTAACACTTAGCTCACACTGGGTAAAGACGCATTTTCAACTATGTAAACAGTTGCCTACCAGTGTTAAACAGGTAAGTTCACGTTTTAGCTTGCCTCAACAATGTTTGTACCCTCTCGGTTCCCTATATTCTATCACAGATGTTGTGCACGGACAAAGTCACAGAAACTGAATTATATAGTAATATGATTTTTTCCTTGTATTGTATTCCCTTCCGGAATAAGCGTCAATGTTACGATAACACAATGTAAAGGTACCCTAATTCCGAAGCCATAGCCAGCGATAAATGGGCTAAGTGCACTTCAAACTATTGGAGAACTACCTTTGGTGAAATCAAGAAGCTTGCTCCAACCGCCAATCCATGTGTGAAGTTGTCTACCAAATTTGCGCACAAATTCATGATAGCACAGATCTGGAAACAATCGCGTTAATGGCTTTCTGGATGACTGAAGGCGAGTACAACTGCACTGACCCTGTGTTGACTTTCTTCCGTTGTACTGCAAAGTTTCTCTATGAGCGAACACACCAACAAGCCGCCCAATGTACAGAATCCAATCCGGTCAATGTCAACTAAAAATAGAAATGTAGAGTGAAATAACATAACCATGTATATTTGGTACTGAAGAATTCTGAGAATCATACCCTCCAAGTTGCTCCATGTTTCAGGAAGCAGATGCAAAAACACGTCTCCAAGGAGGCTGCCAACTGCGAACGAAAGCAACAGGTTGAGGTTGTTCTTTCCTTCTAAAGCGCAAGGAGCGTAAGACCCAAAAGAGAGGTAGCATCAACACTTTTGGGACCTGCCTTGTGTTTGAAGGTATTCGCTACTGTTTGCCGGCAGGATAAGAGCAGGCAAAATTCCAGAAAGCACCACCAATGAGCATCCGAAAAGTGACCACAACCACGTTGTGTAAGGCACTTCTACCTTGGGCGGGTTCAGCAACCGAGAGATCTCTGCAGCTTCTCGTCGCAGCTCTTCTTCTGCCCTGGAATTTCTCCTTATTTTCGAGATGCAAGATGGGAGATAAAAATGAGCAAGAGGAAATATCACAGATTCAGTCACATACATATGGCGGAGAAAAATCATAGATAATTCTTGTCCGAATGATTGCGCCATTTGCGAACTTGCAGAGGAGTTCGGAATCCGACGAGAAAAACCAAAACCCGGAAAAGAGTTCTGCACAGGCGGGGCGGTTTCCATCATGTTTACTGCAACGGTCACACAACCGCTTGTGCGTGTGCATCATAAGAATCACAGTAATAACATTGTCATTTATAACTATTGTAATACGTACAAACACCGTAAAGACTCATTAGAAGTCGCGGTAAGACCTCGGAAAAGCTGTTATTCACGTTTAGGCTTCCTATGTCCTGGTTTAATCTATCTCTTACATTTTCCATATTTAGAAAGAAACGTAACATACATACAGCCAACTACACCCCCACAGCATTAATTTATTCTCCTATCTTAATCTCTAGTTTATCCCTGTACCGATGAACCACCATAGCTTGGAGCTTCCTGGACGTTAAGACGTTGTACTATTAGATTAAGTTGCTGAGAAATGGTTGAGACACTCCACCAGAAATTTGTTATCAACGGCCTGGCGCTAAACCGTTTCTCATCTAAGTCCGAAAACAGGCTGGCAACCAATTCGAGCGATTCCCTTGTACAAGCGTCTGTTGAGGGTCAGTGAGGAACAACAGTATCGTCACGACATTCGCTCCGGGATCCTTTGGCCATATTCCCGTGAACCGTTGGCCTTAAGGCTTTTTTTTTTCAGGCGATACGTCTGCTCAAAGCCAGGCACCTACTCGGCGACTTCCTGAGCTGAGGAGCAGTCAATGCTCTTCCAGTATTGCTGGCAAACAATGCGATGGGCAACATCAACATTTATTTAGTCAATTCAGACTGATGGCCATCCCTGTAGAAGGAAAGCGACATGAAATCTTAACCGAAAGGAGTTATCCAGCGTTTAATGAGGGCTACATTGTTATCGTCAATACCTTCGCAAGCTCATCTTGCTGTTCACTCCTTCCTTTCCTGCGTTAAAACAGCACAACGTACGTATTAACTCTTCTGGTCCGGGATTTGAGTGACCGAGTAAAGGAAAGCATGCACATGAAACGAAGAATCGGAATTCCTTCTGCTTTTTTTGTGGTAGCAGCGTCGCCATACTTCTATCGTTGGTTTTCTAGCACCGAAGATCTCACAAATTCAACGTTTTTGGCCACAAGACCTTCGACGGCTTAGGAAAAAATTAGGAAACGCAGCTAAACCCAGTCGATGCGCAGCGCAACATCAAGCCCTAGAAGGTGTCGTCATGAGCGACCGAGACAGAATCAAGTTCGTGTCTGGAACGATTAGGCGCAATGTCAGTGTCACACCAGAAAATGAATCTCGAAGATCTTCTTTAGCTCCCGCAGAGAATAGGATTTCTGCTAATCCAGCGGTTTTCTTTATCTCACAGCAGGAAAAATCTCCGCGGGGTTAAATGCGACAGTAATTCGACAGTCGTGCGTTCCATGAATCCGTAAAAACGTGCTACAGATGCTACCCCCCGGAGGTCTTCGAACACTTACCACCCGCACGCGTCGCGTCAGGCCGTTTTGCCTTTTTGAACATGGGAAGAAACAATCAAATATGCTTCAGAAGGAGTCCTAACTCACTCTTGCACCTTATTAGGCATATTAGGGTAAAGATGGCCTGTCCTTCCTAGGAAAAGGCCGTAAGCAAACGTCTTCCATACACTGTCTCACCGGGGCCTGACGCGCGCGGGTGGTAAGTGTCCGATAATCCCCACCCCACCCTCCCCCCCCCCCCGCCCGACCGACCGACCGTACCAACTACCACTCGTACGTACGACCACCGACCCCGCCTTCTACGTTCTTCGTG
>KN728062.1:6290-16502 GCA_000816745.1 Ancylostoma duodenale | reverse complement strand
TCCTTCCACAGAGTTAGCATCCAAGAACACAAACTCAAGCTAGTGAATCAACTCTTGCGTTCTGCGCCTCTGAACCCTAGTCTTGGATGCATGTCCTGGGTTAGGTGCATAACCGAGGTTACCCAGGGTAAACGCATTCACGACATTGTTAACGATGGTTAGACTTATGTGGTATTAGCAAGCTTACTCCGGCTACTCTCAATGATGCATTTGGCCTCTGGATGTCCAGTCCTGAGTGCATCATTCGAATGGGTAATCTCAACCTATGGGTGTGATTACTCCTGGATGTGAGTGCGCGGTTATGATAAACATCGTACCATATGGGTAAACATGTTGATGGATGCCAGGTAAAGCATAAATTTAGGCAAGCTGACACGTTTACCATGGGTAATCTCAATGATCCATCCGGCTATAGGATAGGACTGCGAGGATAGAGAATCTTTTTGAAATTACTATATAAATTGTAGGGGGATTTTCTGTTTCCTCGTTATTAATCCCTCAAATTCATTAGCTTCCCCGCATTTTGACCTGTTTCGATTTAAAAAAAAAGATTTTTCCGTATACTTCATTCCTGAAATTTCGGCAGTCTTGGTCCCTAACGTGACAGAAACACTCGTTTTTTTTTCCAACGTCTTCTCTTTGCTTGTCCCCCCCCCCCCACCCTCAGTGAGATTTAATGATGCTAGTAAACCAATGAAACCTAGTTCTTTTGACACAATTCCTACAAGTATTTAATCCCACCATGATTTCCTGGAAAATCCTAATCCATCCTAAACCCTATATTTGTCTCCTTGGCGTATAATATGGATATGAAGAGATCATCTCTTCATCCAGATTTTCTCTTTTCTGCCGTCCAAAACAAAGATTGTCTCCTAGTTTTAACATGGATAAGCTGCTAGCTTACATGGGATTTGGACAGGCTGCCAGCTAGCGTAGGAATGAGATTTCGTCGGAATCCTCCCTCTCCAATTCTCAAGCGTCTCGTGGATTTTCTACATTTCTTGACGATTATTTATCTGAATAAGCTCTAGCCAAAGAATATTATGTTTATAAAGTGCTATGTAGAATAGATGCATGCGTCAGTCGCGAGTGAGACGCACGCATCCATCTGTGGGACGCGCAGTAAATTAGCCCCACTCCATCTCTTCGACAATGACATTTTAGCAGTTCTAAAGACGAAGGACTGTTCGACGATCAGTTCAGTTTTCGAGTAATTCTAGCTTTGCCGTTTATGTATTTGCGTAAGTGCCACCCTTATTAGAGTGCCTATCGTTCAACTCTAGCAATTTATTTAATTACTTTCTAGCGATAATTTCTCGGTATTTTCCATTGTGTCAGCCTGTTATTGACGTCTGCACTTACTAGCTGATAGAAAATGTTTTTGGATCTATGGCTTAATCGTGAGAAATGTCCTTATGCGTGCTGTGCACAAAGAATCACACAATTTTGTGCAAGGTGACGCCGTTAGCAATTGCTTTACTTTCACAGGGTATGGACAGACTTTGCCCCTCGAAATGAATCGAAACTAGCCCTCGATAGGGTGTGTTTATACTTCATCGCAAGTTCAATGGCAATTTGACGTCACAGCGACAGCAACGACATGCGCGAGCGCTGTGTATTAAGTACCACTGTAGTAGAATTTATGCAAAAATACATGGATGAAGAAGGAAGCAACGGCAAGTTCAATGGCAATTTGTCCACAACGTCGACGAAATCATCGCATCGCACCAGCCAGCGAAACGAATACAACCCATTATGTGATTTTCGAGAGAAATGAAGTATAAACAGCAAGTGATGGGACGCCGTGTCGCGAAGATAACCGCGAATTAACTTAACGCGGTGGTAGTGGTGCATACTTCCACAAGGGACCAGCCGACCAGTTTGAACAGTTTGCAAGTGAGCGACGAAGTATGAACACAGCCATACGAGCAGCAGCGACAGTGAAAAGCACGTGCATTGATTGATATGTGCTATCACCTTACATCACTTCCCACCACTTCCATATAAGTTCGCTGTCGCTTCACCAAATTTCACCAGCTATGCTTCTGGAGCACTGTCAACTCGTCCAAGGGGTGGACTTTACCAGATTGGGTCTACTTCTTCACATTTTGCATATGAAGAAGTATTTCCCTGTGGAACCGTGTATAATAAAATTCATAGCTGTGACCATAAATTTGTAGGAATCCACAATCTTTTTCTAATAAGCTTCAAATTATATGTACAACAAAATGACATTCACTTTGTCTGCTACTTTCTCAACAATACAAAATCTCTATTTGTATTCTGAAAACAAAGGTTTTGTTGTTGCGATTGTAGTTTACGGATAAAATATGAAGCAAAAACAACTACAAATTTCTTGCTTGATTTCTGGAATATAAAAATTGTGTACATTGGCTTGTTGGGGAACCTACAATCGTGAAGCCCTTGAGTCACCTTTTTCAGAGGTTAAGGTTAGCTGTTTGTAAGGTATACAGACTGCATGACAGGTGGTCCGCTGCAGGGCTGTGATTGGTCGATTCATGTGCGCGTCGCGGCTGCAGTTCTTAAAGGTCGGAGGAGTGCTGCGAGGAAAAAAACTTAAAAATAATAAAGTCCTTCTCACAGCTTGTCGGTTTCGATTGCATTCAACTGTCCCATCCAAGCATAGAAAACTTGTTTATTTCCTCACAGCACTCCTCTAACCTTTGAGAGCTGCAGCCGCGACGCGCACATGAATCGACCAATCACAGACCAGCAGCGTACCTCTTGTCACGCAGCAGTATACCATAACCTCTAAGCAAATCTAAATTAAATGAAAGCCTCAGGAAATTCGAAAACCCCCAGAATTTCAGAGTGAGGGGTGGGAGAGCCAATACAACTGAATTTCTATAAAAGAATAGAGGAGCTTTCAAAACTAATCATTAATTCAGATAATATTTGAAAAATGTAACAATAATAATAGTGATGATGGCTATTTCAAATAATCAATAAAACACACCCGAGAATTCTGATAAAAATGGATTAAAGATCGCGTATAAAAAAGTTTTTTTTTTCAATTTATGGAGGTGTTTGATAGTCGGAAATGTAGGATTTATTTTTAGGAATTATAGCTACATTAATTATTAATTGTATTTTTTTAGGAATTATAGCTACAAAATGGTCAAGTATTTCTCTAGAAAAGCACGTAGTGTTACGCTTCAGGAATTGTTCAGAATGAGTCACAACACCCACATCATTCATCATTCCCTTCTTCTGAGTATTTGTGTCACCCAAGATTTTCTTCCTTTATTTGTTATGCTTTCCACGCTACAATTTTTACCGTAACATACAATTTTTATCGAAAATTATAGTTATTACCTGCGGCGATTCATGGTTATCAAACTATAATTTCATAATCTGTGAAAAAGGCATGAAATTAACACCTGCCATATAATTGAGTTTGCGAGGAAAAGCCTGCGACAATTATGGGGGGAACGTTGAAAAACACAGGTGCAATCGCTTTCTTTCTCAAAGAGAAAAAAAGGGATCATTGGCCAGATTGTGCTGTTAGCACGTGCTGTTCACGTTTTTCACGGAAATTCAAAAAGGAAAGCAGTCAGGATTCACTCACCTGTTTTTACAGGAATTGCTTTGTTCTACTGGTGTTCTAACGTTCTTGTGTTCTAACGGTTTTTCTTTTTGAATTTTCACGCCGCTAATTTCCACTTTTAACTGTTACTTTTTACTGGAAATTTTGGAAAATTTTCCCGTTTCACCGAAATGGTCTCAAAAAATTACCAGAAAATTTGAAGATTTCTCCCGTTCCACCAGGAATGGTCTCAAAAGAGTAATGATTTCTACATTTCAATGCTTTTTTTTATATATTATTTTTCATTTACTGAACCTCTCCGTTGGTGATCTTAGTTTTGTTTTAATTATTTTTGTTTCATTTCACTCCTCTTTTTTTCCGCTTCACTGAAAATTCTCACAAAGCCAATACTTACAAGTAAATTCTTCAGGAAATTTTTTTCTAAAAATCATATTTTTTCAGTGCTCACGAGGATTTTATGAAATTGTTCGATCGTGGTGCTTTACAAGTAGACACGGATAAGGATTCATTGAAACGACCTCTACCAGCAGCTTTCACACAATTTGTGAGTTTTCTTCTGATTGATTTTTTTCTCAGCGGCAGCAGTAGCGCAGCAGGATCCGCCCACTTCTGCCGACAGCACGAAGCCAGCAGTAGCGACAGGACTCATTCGTACTCTTCATAGAGTCTTATAATCACTTTTATAGTTATTCATGTTCTTGTAAGGTACAGAATGCCTTTCGGAATGAACCCCAGTGTACGTGAGCAGCAGCACCTCGTGATATTCTCCTGCAGTCGTCCCCTTTATCCTGCATTAGCCCACACCCCCGTTCAAGTGGTAATCGCTTGTCTGTGACTGACTCATCTTGAGCGGATCCTGAACGCTTATTAGGCTCCGCCCACTTTTGGTGTTTCATCATAGGAGCGGTAGATCCTTGTTTTTATGGTTCTGCTCGATAACATCTGCTCCTTCACTACAGCGATGGCCTTTGTTTCGGTTGACAGCACTACATCAGCACAATAGCAGCAAATAGTGATAAGCTAGTAACAATTCCGGGCGCAGGAGTTGCTAGCCAAGGGGGGGGGGGCTTGGGAAAAGTGGCAACTCCGCCGCTCTGCGGACCCGGGTGGAGCAATAAAATTGCTGAAAATAATGATTTCAGCACTAAATAATTAATGCTAAACATTTCGAATAATTATGAAAATAAATAAAAATAAGCTTATACAATATTTTTACCTATTTTATAAAGTAATTCCAAAAATTCAGCTACCCTCTCTCGTTTCTCGGGGAACGTCCCTCCCTTCGCCCTCCCCGCCCCGATTTTTTTTGAGCACCTGCAAAAATAGGCCAATCTAGGGCGCGACTGCCATCTGATCAAAAATCCACGCTTTTAATGTCCACGTATCTAAAAGTAAACAATCGTCTTGAGTGTTACGTGACATTTGTCGCAGTGCACTTACGGCTGAATGCCATTTTGTGGGTGGGACCTAATTCGGAAAAAAGCGCTGGGCGTTGTACCGGGATTTATAGCCGCCCTGACTCATGAGCGACATTTTGCCGCGCGCTGAGATGCCTTAATCCGGATGAGTTTCTCCAGGAATCATGGAGATCCTGTACTATTGTTTCCTTAGACTAGACTACGCTAGATTCGTGCATGTTTCGCCTGGTTCGTGCATATTCACGTGCACACTGTCAGAAATGCCATAGATATCCTATCAGTGTCACGGATCTGCGGAGCAAACAACGCCACCCTTATCAGACCGATGATTGCCTGCGGTCTAATCTAATGATTATAGCGTTATCGTTATCACTAGCGGCACTATATGGACTTCTTTGGCATGTTTACGATACTTATATGGTTTTGTTTATTTTCATTGCGGGACCGGCGACGTGCATATAGGGAGATCAGCACTTGAAACTCTGTAAGTGACTGTTATTGTGGGATAAGGGCAGAATTTCAGACTGCTTCTATACTTTTCGAGGAGTGCAGCGCTTTGCCCACAATCGATATGCATCAAAGCCATTGTCGTCGCTGCAGCGCGACGACAATGGCTTTGATGCATATCGATTGTGGGTCGGCGACAACGGCAGCCTGGCAAGAGGTACCCTGCTGGGCTGTGATTGGACGGTTCATATGCGCGGCCTTCGAAGGCGAGCAGTGCTGCAGGGAAATGGTCGAGTTTTCTAAGCTTGACTGAGATAGATGGATGCTACTGGAGCCGACAAACTATGAGGAGTTGGCTAACGATGTCGTTCTCTACGTCGAATCTGAAGGACCAACCCGAACTTAAGAAGCGTACTCGGGCGGCGCGGTCGCGTCGCGGCGTACATCTTGACCGTCTCCTGGCGACAGCGCCACCGACTCGCAGCCCACAATCGATAAGTATCAAAACCATTGACACCACGCCGCAGCGACGGAAGGCACAGTCCTCCTGAAGAAGTATAGTAGCGGTACCTGTCAATCGATAATGTGTTATATCTCATCTTCGGATTCATATCCCTGAAGAATGATCTACTTACGTACAAGAAAAAAACCTAATTTTTCCACCGTTAGAAAAAAAATTCAGAAAAAGGTGCCTTCTACGTTCTTCTCCGAGCGACTACATTGAATTCTCCACTGTAACCACACGTTCATTTCAGACCGTAAACCACTACCGTAGAGCTACGTAGGATTATTGTAGAAAGTTGGGTAAAAGTGCTAGCAGATGACAATTTCATTCGAAATATTATACATAATGTTGCTATCCGCTCTAAGCTCATGAAGCAACTTTCTATTCAAAATCTGAGAAGAATCCGAGAGGTATCATATATACCGTACATCTACCGTAACCCTACAAAAGTTGAGAAGTAGTGTGACAGTACGAAACTGATGTGATATTTACGTTCACTGCTTCGGTTACCCCTCTCCCGCCCCTACTCCCAAATAAACCCCATGAAAAGTACTCAAGAAAAGTTCTTGTTACCCCTCAATAATGCCAAGAAGTGTATAGCATACCGTGGCTTCTTACGTTGGTTGATTTGAGCTTGAATCGTGTAAAATGTGCTCCACAACAAACTTTCTGACCTAATGCTAATCAGTGAGCGACTTCATAGTACTTCCAGTGCAGTTATCTAGAAATTTTTATCGTGATAGCCTTTCTTCAGAGTGTCTGTTTTTAAAGAGGCATCTTACTCTCATGAGAACGGACAAGCTGATAGCACTTGATTCAACGTGAGGTATTAGCTTAATAAGCCGGGATAGTGGGTGATTAATTTAATCAAACTGTCTAAATTTTGCTGAAAGATCGTAAATAACTTGTTATTGTGCCAATAGTGTAACGATCTGTCACAAAATACCTTATTGCTCAAATGTCGTGTCATTTTCCGCTGCTATTTTTTCCAGGATAACTAATCCCCGTGGGGGCATTTGCTCCACGATCTTTTTCAGTAACTCGGGGATTACTAAGTTACTTTATTTTTAGCTAAACTGTAGCAGCAAAATGTGATTTGAACTTCCTATGGGTCTCTTAATGCACTCAGGGGTCGAAAAAAACGTTGCTAAAGGTATTTGCGGCCTTTTGCTCGAGCTCTGTGCGGTCAAAATCTAAACTCGGGTATTTAAAGGTCTACGTAACGCTATAGTAAAGGAAATAGATTGATAACAAGATGAAAAAGAGCAATAGATTGACACAAGGAATGATAGAATAATAGAATGGGGACAGTACTGACCAATTAATGCAAGAACGTGTAATTTACGCTGTACAAAAGTTAGCCGCGTACTGCAATTCGCTCCGTTCTCACGGATTCTACCAATCACAGTAGGTCGTGGAGCCAAGGTGGGAAGATGAGGTGTGCGAATGACGCACTTCAGGTGCTGCATCACCGGAAAGAATTTGTATTTGTGGATTCTAATTCAATTTATAAGCCGTGAGAGCTGCTCATCATCTACTCTCTAACAGCACAGGAGTTGCGCTGTATGAGTAACCAGCGAGTGAGTGCATGGTGCGGAAAATCCCCTACTTCAGCCTCAACTCCGCTCACAAGCTCCCCAAAATGTGAGGCTCTAAATCGGAATTTTCCGTAGTTTCACGCGGAATCACACATATCATTGCGATCAGTTACTCCTGGAGATTCTTATCGAGGGAAAATCTCGAGAATGATTCCGACATTTACTAAAATTACACTATTTGTTCTATATTCACAATCCCTGTCTATCTCTTTCCGAAGGACATGATTGGCAGGCCTGTGAAATGCATTTATATCGTTATATATCGTTATAGTATGGCTAATGCAAGCTATATGTACAGTATCTAGTCTTAATGTGTAGCATTAGTACCATACATATTTGTAAAAATTCGTACCCAGTTCTACCCAATGGGAGTGGCGCCATTACCCCGAAAACAATTTGACATATTCTGAAGAATTATTCTATAAAGCAGACGAAATCATAATGTCGGGCAATTTTCAGACCCTTGTTGGCATTAGTATCTTCAGAGCGGTAGTTTTTAAATATAAATTTAGTTTTATTCCCACTTTCAACAAATTGGTGTGGTCTCAATCCAAGAGCTCAGGCCATATTCCTAGAGGTGAAGGTGAGAACTTTCCATTTCCTGCTTCTTTTCCTACATCCAGAATGGCATTGGAAATGTATCAGAGGTACGGACATGAATTTCCTGACCATTTCCCCATAATTTTTGTTGATTTTTGTGTTCTTCCCCCAGGAACGGTTACAGAATTTTTTTATCCTACAGCATCAGCGACTTCCTGGTACACAACCTCTGAATTCTTCATCTAAAGCACACGCCTTATCAGATAAAATACTTCAGGATTTTTCTACGCTTTTTCTGCTGTCCTTATCTATTTCTTCAGTTTTATCACGGCGGTTATCATTTTCGCAACGCAATGTTTTTCGCGTATCACGCTATCGCACAAAAGGTTACGGCAAAAAGCTGATAAGACACGGAGAAGTGCGGCATCTTGAGACATCTTGTGAAACTAAGTGCTGCAAAGCCGTAGATGCTGGCTTATCAGTAGGTGGAGGCAATTTTAATCAAGGTTTAATTAAGAGGGAGGATTGTGTGAGCACATAAAAACACATCCTTCGAGCGCTTTGTCATCAAGCAGTTGCTGCTTGCTACTTATTTCCGCGCTTTTTCCGCAAATATCGATGGTAATAGGGTTTTCTCATGATAACTTCTCAATGTTGGTTAGTTTTCCATTCATTCAGTTTCCTCAATTACCTATGATTCGGATAATTTATGTGGTTTATTGAGAAAATGGCTAGTTACACCTTTCCTCGAAACCTGTGACTCAACTCTATTGTACTGCTCTATCAGATGGTTAGCTTTTCTACTAGCTTTTCTAGAGCAGCAAAAGCCGTTGAGCCCTCTTTCCTGTGCACTAGGGACCTTGAAAAGTCCACGCATATCTATGTCCGCTTTGATTAACGCTCAAGAGGGAGGTACAGGGTGTCTGAACTTCTCCCCTGATGGGTAAATTTAAATATGAACCGTACTCTAGTGATGGGTAACATGCTACCCACAGGTTGGCAAAGCTAAAGTTTAGGTACTTTTAAGCATAAATCCGACCTACGCATAGTACAGTGACGAATTCTTTGGGTTTGTTGTACCCTCTGGGAATTTCGCAGAATAGCGTCGTCATCTTTTGGCAAGCCTTTATAACGTACTTTTATTAGCCCTGTTTTTCTCCTTTTTTTGTTTTTTCTAACCTGTTCCAGTTCTATAATCTCAGTTTACTTTGAGATATAGCAGTACTAACCTTACCGCTCCTTTTATTTCGTTCTCGCCCTTAGAGTGCTACAAATAAATAAATAAATAAATATGGTGGGTAAAACGTTGATATTTTTGAGAAAAAAGTGAAGGGCTTTGAAACTTAGAACATTCCCGGCGAGTGAACACGAAGATTCCCGTTTACCCTCACGTCGAATGCGGAATTGATAGTCTTCATGAAGGTTGTGACTTTCCCGTTCTTCTGAAGAGGACGAGTTTTTTAGGCAAAAATGGGTGTACTCTCCCTAAGTGATTCTTGTCCAGTAACGATAAAAAGTAAGATCTTTAATTCAAGCGCCATCCATTTTCAGGGCCAGTCGATTCGTCAATGAGTTGTTACACACTACTTGGCGAGGTATCGACTTCCATGGCCACCGTCCTGGTGTCTGTATGCAGAGACCAACGTCCTCCATGGGGTTTCATGAGCGAGTAGTTAGGCACCTTAACCCAACATTTGGTTCATCGTACAGCGCTGGGTCTGCTTACCAAATGTCGTTGGAGATCGCGTTCATATCAACGGTTCAATGAAGAAACTGAGGCAACATCACCATTAAAGTTTAAGAATGTGAAGGTAAGGATATGTCACATTTTGCTCGAGAAACCGTCCCAGTCTAGATGAGCGGGAGCTTGGAATAATCCCAGAAATGATCGTGAACTCTTTCCAATGGTGTAGGTCCTTTTCCCCTCCAGGGAATTTTCCAGCTACACAGTTACTTACTTATCAGTTATTCCCAATGTTATAACATAAATACATACTGTCCGTTTGACTTTTTCAACATCTACTATGGCAAACTTGGCCGTGCCCAGGCATTTGATTCCTCTTTCACTGAAATCTGCCCAGAAAGCATCTACTTTCCCAGGACCGACGTCTAGATATATGTAGGACAAGGATGTGT
>KN728060.1:0-22143 GCA_000816745.1 Ancylostoma duodenale | reverse complement strand
CTCCAAAATATCCTTCTTCAGGTGACAGAAACAACAGCGCTAACAAATTAAACGGCCTTCGTTTATACTCGCTGGAATCCGAGTTAATTAAGTGGGAATACGAATCTGCATGTGCAGATTCGTGCTCCCACCTTCCTTCTTCCTGGAAGTTCGTTGAATTGTCCCATCAGCACCCCGGAGTGAAAATGAGGAGGTGGAAGTGTTGGAAAATATTTCTCTGTCAATGAGGAGCTAAATATGATAACCTAATAACCTATAATTCCACCGAATGCGGATGTTTTCCCACGGAAAGAAAACAATTTACATGGTCCGCAAATATAAAATTGGATCCCAACGCTGACGGCTGACACAATTTGTGCCCTGCAGGATGTTCTCACGTTATTTACCGGTGTTTCGACGCAAACAATAGTTGTTTTTCCCTGTTACAGGATGACGTGTGAAATAAATAGGGTTGGGTGTCCCACTTTTGCTGACGGCGAGATAGCATTTACCTAAGTAATGACAGTGGGGGAGAGATGAAGAAGATCTTCGGTTGAGGTTTCATTCAAATTGTTGTTTTTTAGACTTCGAAGCCTCGGGTGTCAAACATCACCTTCTCCACCGTAACCAGCGCGACTGGCCTACCGACGATCGCTGCCGAACCGTGTCGACCCCGATCGAGCAGGTATTTCGCCTAAGCATTGTGTTTTAGTTGACAGCATTTCGAATTTTTTCCGGAATTTTTTTTGGGAAACTACGAATGAGTTTCTTGGGTTATTCGTGAAAAGCGCTGCTCAGTAAAATCCGCATGAACCGGAAAAAAAGAATGGACTCGGTCCTATGCAGGGATGAGCGGAAATGAGGCGTACGACCGGAAGTCGGGAGTAGGAAGTTGGGGGATTCCGAAATCTGGAAAAAATATGGAGAAATAAAAGCATCATGAATAAGTTGATGTAACTCAGCTAGTGCCAATCCTCCTCAAATCTAAAGATCAGGGCTGGGATTCATGACACGCTAAACACGCTAACCATGGTTAGCTAGCGTGGTTAGCGCAACTTTTTTGATTCACGACGCCGCCTAGCCCAAACGTTGGCTTGGCTAGCCAAACCAAGCTAGCCCTCGCGGCTAGCCTAGCCAAACCCGTGGTTTGCGCTGCAGACGTCGTGTAAACATGGTACGTGAGTGCAGAAAAACTTCTTTACCATATGAAACAAATGTAAAGCTGTCCAAAATAACTGGATTTTCGCATAATTTTTCAAAAAATGGCGTGGTTAGGCAGTTTCAGTGTATAGTCAATGTATGTTCTCCACAAATTTTAGCTAAGCATGGCATCTTTCGCTTCCTGTGCATACAAAATCCCTACAAATATGCGCATTTACTCCGGTTTTTTTTTATTTCCAGGTTTTCTTCCAATCGACGAGGCTGCCACACGAGAAAGACGAGCAGTCTTTATTTACTGGTCACCGGCAATCACTAGAATTACTATTATGCTCGAAATTATGCTTTTTGTTCGAACCCGGTCCTTGATTTCTTCATCAAATTAATGACGCCCCCTCCAAATTCAGAACTATGACGTTTCGCTCACATACTTTCCTTATTCAAACAGCAGTTTTAGGCTAAGGTGAACTTATAGAAAGTTGACCCGGAAAGAAATGTAAAACTATACACCTGCATACATTTATTTCAAATAAGCAGAGCTTATAATGAGGATAATCCAAGGACTTTGTGATGTGTTGTGGGCAAGGCTGGCTGCTAGAAATCGAATAAGGTGAGTTTTTGCGGTGTTTTCAATGGTTTTTCTTCGCTTATTTCGCTTGTTTTGAATGAATTAATTGCAAACGTTTGTATTCTCCATTTGCTACAACATGCGGTTGTTATTCTTATCATCCCATTGTGATTTCACTGTTTAAAGCATGGTTTGATTTTGTCTTGAAAACGGTTCTTTTTGTTATCACTCGCTTCTGGGTACACATCGATTATTTTACTGGACTCAGAAACAAGCCGGCGGTTCTTTCTTTTCATTTTGCAGTTTTCGAAAGGCACATGCCTCAATTATCGACAATGGTGAGTTCCTAATTGAGTGGCTATTTGTTGGAAACACTTATTTTTTGAAGTTATTGTTTGTTTCATTTAAAAGGTCTTTACTCGTCTGCTTTGAAAGAAAGAAAGAGAGAGAACCAAAGCAGTCGGGTAGAGACCGAGTAAATTAGAACAAATCATAAATCGAGAGAAAAATAAGTGTTTCCGACTATTAACCATTCAATTTGGAACTCACCGTTGTCGACAAATGACACGAAGCCTTCACGAAACCTACAGAAGAGGAAAAAAACAACGAAAAGAACCACCCGCCTCTCCTCTGGTAATCGAAGTGGATCCAGAAGCGAGTGGCAACGAAAAGAAAAAGAAGTTCAGAAGACAAAATAACACCATTTGTTAAAGACCCGCATTTGAAAAAAAATTACGATGGAATGAGAAAAAAAGCAACAACCGTAGACTAGAAAAGAAGAATACAAACGTCCATAATTAATTCTTGTAAAAAAGTGAAGAAAACCCATAAGAAACACCGCGAAAACTCACCTGATTCGAATTGTGTGCACCTTGGTGTTGGAAGCTGCCCTGAGGGCATTGATCCTCTCCATCGCTGGTATGTGTCGAGCGTTCGCAAACGCTGACACATTCGCAATCGCTTTCCAGAATTCTTTCCTTCTCCTAGCGGCCACAAAATGAGCTGTGGCAGCTTTTACGGGTACTGTAACGGGTTGGGTACGTAGGCACACGCAGAACAGCATGGGCTGGCCAACCGCACGCCTAATTGGTTCATGAATCATCCCTCACGCTAGCCCACGGCTAGGCTAGCCTCACGGTTGGCTAGCCCAAACTGCGGCTAAGGTTTGCGGGCAGTTTCATGAATCCCAGCCCAGGCGCACGCATAACTTCAGGATTCAAGAACTTCCGAACTTCCGGAACCAGAATTCCGCTCATCTCTGGTCCTATGGTAAAGACGAAGGATGAAATGGTAGGACATTCCCGAGGCAGTGAAAGGCAGAGCGGATGCTCAATCTTGGAATGTCCATCTTGATCAGTTCCGACTTCGCTCTCGACATTGCTCCTTCAAGCTTGAGAGGGACAAGGCAATTTTCAATGTGGTTTTTAAGACTTCTAGATTGCTGAATCTGGAAAAAATCTATGAAACTTCACAAGTTGAGCCAGGAATCAAGAAAGGCCTTCGTTTGCTCCAGTCCCCCAGAAGAAGAAAATGGGCATTAAATGAAATCATTAAATGTGATAGCGAGAACGTTGATATCATTGCAACATGTGGATGCGCAGACAATTAGAGTGTCAAGGGGCAGATGATGCAACGCGGTGAGTGAGTCTCGAGCTCTGGAATCTTCATGGATTTTCTTTGGCGCGTCTTAGTGACCATTTCTGTCTAGTAAAACTCCAAAAAAAAAACGGTAGAAGTTGCCATGTCCATTAATAGAGGATGGTCATTTATTTTATTTTATTCATCCAGAATATCCTTTCTACCGCTGTAAAAACCGAGACCTGTAGTAGCCGCAGCCCTACTCCATCCGTACTTCAGAATTTCCAAATTTTTATCTAATTTTAAAGCAATGGACTACTTTCGCTATCCTGAGGAGTGTCAAATCCATGCACGAGCAAGAGAAGAATTTGTGCTACAAAATTTTCGACAACTGCTTGTGCGCCGGTTTCGACCCTTCCACTCTCCGACGTTCCTGCTCCTAACACCGCAGGAGCCTCTACGGGCCAAAATAGGATTTATATTTAAAGCTGTATGCTTCAGGAATAATTGCTTATTTTTCAATTTCCTATTCTTTACCTTTTCGCCTAGCAATTATGCTTATCTAAAGACTTGATACACCCTGTACGCTGGAACGTTTATCTCCCTTAATCGTTACTGAGCCTGCTTAAGCATCTTTAGAACGATACCTGCAATAATCTTCTCTGTTGTTCTGCTCAGGCTTGAGGGAAAGACATGTTCTAAAAGTAGAAGCTGAGTCTAACCCTAAGTCCACGTTACTTATCCACATCTGAAGTCACACTGCGCTGAACAATTGCCTCGAAATCCCTATAGGTGTTATTTTTGGATCCTGTAAAGTTATGTCAACGCATTTGCGAACTCTGAATTGTTTGCCTTCCAGGAATGGGTGCTGACGTAGATATTGGTGCTTCTTAAGTCATTTCCTCGTGTGTCTAACGAAAATATCCACGAAACCGTCGTCATAGTGAAGTCATCTGCCTCAGATACTATGAGATTAACGCGAAATATGTCGCTGGGTTTGACTTTAGGAGCTGAATAGATCGTCAGGGCAACAGTGTGGTAGGATATGTTCTTGCCCGGTATAGTCTTCACCCCTCAGAAGTGCAGGTTTTCTTCGGAACTTCTCCAGCAGAATTTTCATTTTTCCAGATGGGAGAGCGGTGACGTGCGCGACTCGGCTACTGAATCTTTTACCAGTAAGTGAGGCAATTATGTGGCTTTAGGGGGCTGAGGTAGGAGTCGACAAGGCAGTCTTCGACTTCTTCCGTGCCTCGGCGCTTCCTCACAGCCTCAGCTTCGTCGTGGCTCCTCCCTCGCTCCACACGCCAAAACAATGTTGCAAAGCTCTTTGTCATGCTGCGCAGAGGCAAATCTGGCCACTCCGCTTCCACGACTGCGATTCTATAACATCCAGGATTCCTGGACATGATGATGGTGCTCACGGGTGGCATTGTTTTCCGCCGGGTGCCACATCGCTTCAGAATTGCCATCGCCACCGGACTCATTATTAGCGACGTCGACGACGGCGACGACGACGGCTCTCCGGTATCGATTCGTCGGGGCGAACGAGGCGGAAAAAGGCGCCGATTCAGTTTGTATCCCCAGGCTCTCACGTGTTTTCCCTCCTCTCCTGTTTGTCTCACCTACACCATACTGCTGTTACGTTTATCAGTCTTGTACACTAATAGAAGGTAGAAGTTAGAAGAGCGGAGCTATGGTTGGTGAGCAGATTTGCCTCGGATTTATCCTGACTGGATTTCGACTCGAACTCGTTGCGTATTTTTAGCGGATGTTACTGCCACAAGTACCTTTTCTTAACTTCTTTCTTAGGCGAAAAATTGAATTTCGAGCAGAAAGAAATCTGCTAGACGTTGTCTCTTTCATTCCTGTGCTACATAGAAGCCTTTTCTAAATGCGGTCGTACCTTACATTTTTCATAACCTCTCAGGGAATATTATCTTCGAAATTTTATACATTTTATGTAGTCTCTATCTTATTTAGACTTTTACGGGTCCTTCCTGATGAATTTTCCCGATTTGAGTTCTACTTCTTCGCCTATAACCCGCGCAAAATACGACTCAGCTTTCGTCTCGTTCAATAGCTATTTTGGCAACAAAACTGCTGGGTACATGGGCTAATTCTGACGATAATCCTTGCTGATTTGGCGCTTTTCATTACTAAGTCATTATAGAAGTTTTTAGAACAGATCTGTCACAATTGGGACCAAATAAAAACCAAGTAATTTTGTTATTTTCATTAACAATTTTGGGAACCATTTAACCGTCCAGATATTCGAGAATGAGAAATCTCTAAAGCTCTTTCCTTCTTTCATGCAACGCTACATCGGTCTCTACGTTAGAATATTCGAATTTTGCATTTATTTGAAAT
The DNA here is from genome assembly GCA_000816745.1 of Ancylostoma duodenale. Taxonomy (NCBI): domain Eukaryota; kingdom Metazoa; phylum Nematoda; class Chromadorea; order Rhabditida; family Ancylostomatidae; genus Ancylostoma; species Ancylostoma duodenale. The sequence goes on along the minus strand of KN728060.1, from coordinate 16,493 downwards.
ATTCGGTACTCGAAAGCAAAAACATTCGTTTTGGAATACATGAAAAATTGGAATATTCCAATATTGGAGACCACAATAGGGCTAGTTTTTGTAACGTAGGAATGAGAAGGAGAGCTTTAGAGTTTTCTCATTCTCGAATAATTGGATTTTTGAATTGTTAACTAATTTCTTAAATAGAGATATAAAATTATTCGATTTTTATTTGGTCCTTCCTAAGTATAAGTTTGCAACAAAAGCTTAGAACAATATTTGAAGCGTTTGCCATAGGAGACGACCATCCTCTGCCACCTCTCTGGAAACCGCTTAGTTCCACGAATCTTAGGAGAAGGAAAATTTTGCTTTAAGGTTCCCCATGGATATGTTTTTCCAAGCTTAGGTCTATTCCGGGACATTTCCGAACAAGCAAACATTGAATCATGCCTCATTCTCATATGTCAACATTTTACCGAGCAAAATATCCAGCCTGAAATTTCTCTTTTTTTACCCACTTTACTCCTTGTTTTAACGCCATTAGAGCTTTCTAATTAGGATTTTCCACGAAACGATTTTGAATTTCTGTTTTTCTTCCTCGTTCCATTCCTTTTCGGGTGTCCTTGTGGGTAATTTGTCGTCTCATAGCCCCGCGGATTTCCGAGAACGCCGAAAATTGATAGGTTTATTCGTTTTTGTTCCGTCGCTAAGTGCTTCCCTGCATGGGATCGAAATGGCTTCCTAGAAAAATTTCTCGTCCAGGCTTTGGTCATTATCCGGGCAAGTTGTTTTGACTTGACGTGAGATGTCATAATTTTGAGAGCTGATGACTTCTGACTCTGGTGCTTCACATCTGGGTCCATTTCATCAACGTACGTAGACTCCACTCTTCCAGGAAAAATTCTTCTATGAGATTTCTGGACTTGTGATGTTGTTGAGTTTGGTGCAGAGCATTCACTCATTTTTTTCCTACTCTCTCTATCCTTGCCTGGAAGGGGTATCCACTTCTGGGATACAACGTCAGCCTGGGAAATGGAAATGGCACAAGTGCAACAACTTCCTGCTTTTCCCATACTGGCACTTTTTTCTTTTCGATGTTTCACGAATGCATTGCGTTTTTTTTTTCTTGCCAGTGCTGTTCACATCATTTTTCTTATTTGGAATTTCTGGAATGACGTTCTACTGGCGTCATGGCACTCATGAACCCGCAAATCCAAGAGCATACGTCATCTGACATCTCTCAGAAAGATCTTATAATCTGTTGCTAGGGCTTAGTGCAGTACGAGTAGGGTTTTTGTGCAGCGACGAGATCTACGGGAGGAGGGGATAAACTTATTTGTCAGAAATCATTGTGCTACGTTTTCAGAAATCCTGACACTGAGTGTGAGAGTGGCAGGATCTCAGGATTCTGCCACCCGTCAGTGTAAACCCTGGTTTTCTCGATATTTTCTAAATTTTTGAGGTTAGAGAATTTCTGTACAGGAACTCTAGCGTTTCTTATTATACTTCTCTTCCAGGATTGAGAGAAACATAATTTTTTTTTTACAAATTCATCAGTGTGCTCCAAAATTGTACAAGAGGACTCCATAGCCAGAGGTCTCCATTTGATTTGGCTGGCATCCAAGCATTTATTCCTTCGTACGAACCAAGTAGCGGCATTGTGTGTTGCTCAGTTAGGTAATTCTGCCGGCTTCCCGTTCGGCTTTGTTTGAAAGAGCGTATGCACCTAGGGATGTACTTTCGTTGTGTTCACCAGTTTCCGGGAAAGCTGATATGCGTATTCGGCGCAGAAGCATCGTCACCAAAGGGGCATTCAAGCAGAAAATTTTGTAATCAATACCGGATATCTCTGGTCAAATAAATGGAAAAGTTTCCTTGAGCTGACGAGATTACATGCACCTTTAATCAGGAATTTTTTGAAATGATTCGTGAACGAGTATATTTTTCAAAAGCTTTCACCGCTAGAGATTAGCCATACCTTGGGAGCAACAGGTTTATTTCCGTTTCTGACACTAGCCGTCCACCTCATTTCATTCATGTCGTGGTTAGGTAAGGACGGCTATTCCTGATGTTGAACTCCTCAGCTCCTTTCAGTGATGTGGTCCTGAAATTGCAGCAGAACTCAGCTGTTTTTCCTAATCCATCACATGAAAATCGGAGGAATTCCACTGAATTGTAGCAGAAAACGTGTCCATATCCATTTTACTCAAATGCTGCCCCTGCCTGTCGTCATAGGCTTTGTTTACACTTCGTCGCACCGCCATCGTCGGGCACATGCGAACTGTTCAAAAAGCGGTTCGTCCCATGTGGAGGGTTGTGGCAGTTGGCGATTATCCGCGTCGTCACAGCTTCTCGTCGCGTTCTGTTTATACATTTTTTTCTCCGGAAATCACGGGGTAGCTCAAATTTACGTACATTGCGCTTGTTAGTGCAATGTAATAATGTGGCACAGTGATGTGATCAAGGATTTTCCCTTCGTTTTCTTCTTCCTACAGCTATTTCTGCCTAATGTATAGTAGATCAGCGGTACCCGTCACAGCAATGAAGTATAAACACGACCATATTGGCAAATGAGTGGTCATTTCACAGTAACTTTTATTATTGGTGCTGCCTAAGTCTCAAATTTTCAGGTTGAAGACTAATACTACTTCCTGAGACTTGAGCGGAGTAGGAAATCCATAAGACTACAGAGCCCTTGAGGAAAATCTTCCTATTCTCCGAAAAAAAAACGAAGAGAAAATCCTGTATATTAGTGATTAGTATTTAATTCTGCTTGGCTTCGTTATCTAACCATAGTTTGAACCTTTTTAGCGTGAGCTTTTTTTATTCATATCGGGTTCCATGTTTAAAAAGAGCTCAACATTTCTGCCCCCTATTTTATGTCCCAGAAAAAGTTTTTAAAACTAATTGGTTTGATTAGCCGCTGCAGCAGCCAATAATTCGACCGTTTCCTCTCTCACACTATTTGGGCTGTCCACTGGCTCCGGAAGCTTTGTGCACTTTTCCTTTTTTCACAGCAAAATTAAAAGATCCTCCATTTCACAACACTCATGTGAGAGCATCTAAGAGGAACTCCAAAAGGGAACTCCTTACGTTAACGACAAAATAGGGTTGTCATTTATCGTAGTTCCCTAATTATGGCGCAAGAAACCTTCCTTCACTGTTTTCTGATTCGTATTACGTTTCATTGTCAGCAGATAATTTCCGTTTGTTTTGTTGAAGGATTGGGATTTCTTGAGTGACCCGATTTCATAGCGGCCGTATTTGACCCATAGAGCATTGAGTCTTCTGCCTTCTCAACAACTATAGCTGATTTTTTTATTTGTTCTTATTTTTCAACCGAAATTACTGCAGTTCTGTAGTAGACCCTTCATATTCTTACACGGATAGCTGACTGCTACTTGGGAAGCTCTTAAACATTGAACTTCATTGTTAATTTTATTTCAGTTTTTTGAGAACAAAGCTTTATTCATCTCACTTCTCCAGTCCTGGGCTCGGATCCTTTTTCAGGATTATCCATGGTGAACCGTGTTGACGTGCCTAAATTCACCCTTCACCTCACACCCATCAGCATAGACAGAGAGTTGTAACATCCCCCTTAAGAAAAGCAGTTGAAGTCCTGATTCAACTCGAGGTCTAGGTATGAATGCAGTAAAGAATGGTGTCAAGAACACAGCAGTCAAACATTTTAATGTTTTTACACTACCAGTTTCGGACCTTGAACTAGACCGGAAGTGTAGCTTTATTTAGTATGTTTATCCATATGTGACGTTGTCTACACCGAGCTGCTACCAATGGGTAACCATATCCGTGCGTACGAGGTTATCCATCCTTCCAACCATGGATCCTGGAATGTTTAAGCCAAGAGCATCCCAAAGGAGATTGTATGTTTCTTCATCTGGAAGAAGCTTACTGTCAATGAGGATTCTCCTCCTGGGCCTGGATTCATCGATTACATAGGGTAAACGTCTTAATACCTTCATCCATCATTAACACGAGCGTTGAGGCAAACGTGTTGAAGCCCATGTTAACGATAGGTAAATTTATGTGGTATTAGCACCTTTACCCTGGATAATCTCAATGATGCATACGGCCCCTGTTGTTCCTTAATACCCTAGCTGCTAATTATTATCCACACCCCCAATTGCACGGGTCTTTTTCATACGCCTGCTCTAATCCGAGTGACTCAGCACCGATGACACACAGTGCTGCAGTGACATCGCAAAAGCCGGCGAGCTTCTTGTTCAAGAATACTAGAGGGAAACACTTACCTTCGAGGCTTTGGATTAAATGGCTGTTTTTGCGTCGCGCATAGCAACGTTTGCATAGGGAATCAGGAATCAACAGGGCCATGAGCGATTCGTGTTCGCGTGCCAATTTGGGCTAGGGGAATGTGTTGGAGTTTGTGGATAAGAGAGAATCCTTGGTTCTTCTGTGACGAAACATCACTCATCTTGGCGCATTTATGGTCTTCCTGTTTATAATCGCAGTGGACCTGTTAAATCAGATTTATGGATCCAGAATAACGAAGAGAACGAGGAGGACTTCCAAAGCGAAGTGATTCTAATGTTCCACACGGCGCCTAACACTATTATCGTCGTCGGCTGATTGACACAGGGCCTCCTGCCAAGGATTCTACTTGGATTGCTTTGGTACTCTCCAGTTCTTCAAAAAAAAATAACTTCTTGGGATGCAAGAGGTCATCTTCGTGGACTCTGATATGCATATTACGATAGTTCTATGTCATGAAGATATTTTTGTAATCCTACTGTGTCGCCTACTGTCTGCTCCACCAAATATTTTATAGAAACACACTTTCCATTCCAGAAATTTTCTATTCCAGAGAAAAATTATTTCACTCACTTTTGGTCCACCAGTTATTTGTGGTTTAACCATATTCTGAGTCAAATTGGACACCAGCCGAAGGAGAGCATATACCCCTTCGCTCTTTGAATTTGGACTATGTCCAAAGTGAAATGTCTTCCGAATTTACAGAACGTGTATGGAACATTGGAAGTCTAAGGCCACTCATAACAGCCGGCTTTTTTCTTGGTGAAATCATTACATTACGAAAGAAAAAGATTTAAATCGTGTTTAGAACTGTTGCCTCTATTAGGTTCTTCAAAAAATCATCTCCTCTCTCACTGTTTTGTGAGGTTCTCTCTCTTCTCTTTTTCTCTTTCTTCTTGAGACATTTTTTTCTCATTTTTGATGATTTTCAACTTTTTGTTCAGTATAATCTCTTACATTGTTGGCGGAATATTCCCTGTTTTGCCTCATTCTCTCCTTTAAGTTGCCCAAATTTACATGATTATCCAGTCTGAATTACTCTGTAACACTCGTGTTGAGACCAGGTAAAGACCACACACACATATCGAAAATATTTAAAACGGTACCTACGTACTTTTTAGCATCCAATGATTACCTTCTTGCCTGCACAAAGTATGTCCATAAATACGATGTGTTTTCCTCGTCATTTTTGAGAAATAACGGCTCTGTCTCGGCCACTTTTTTGACTTCTTTCACATCTCTGTGAACTAATGAATAAGGCAACGATAATCGTGGGAACTGATGAATGCTCGCGAAGCACATTCGCAGTGCTTCTCATTTCGCTCTCCACAATGACGCAAATTTTCGATTAACCAAAGGAGTCGCGTATTTTTCAATGCTAATGTACTTAGAGTTGTTCGATTCTGCGCTCTCAGCTCGCCTCACAGAGGCCGGGGGAGGCTGCCCGCTCCTCTCCATTCCCTGTCCATAATGTGAACGCCCACGTGGTTAAAAAGGGCAGAAATCTATGAATCGTCGCGGTTTTTATGCAAATCTTCGGCCGTACACCCATATAATCCGCGCGACGATGGAGTGCGGTATCACGAGGTTTTGGCGGCTCGGTGACGAGAGCACTTCCGATCGGTCTTCTCTGCTATTTTTGGCTTCTGAATACATGCTTACTTTTTTTGGACTTCTAGAAAATATAGTGCAATACATTTGTTTGTTTTCTCTGCGTCCTTATTCAGAATATGGATATCATCCACAGCAGAAACTCTTCAAGGCTTCAGGCCCAGCTAGGCATCTTTCATGATAGTCAGCAGCATCCCCAAAAGCGTAAATGCGGATACAGAGACCGGGTTGTTGACGTCCAGAAAACTAATACTCACCTCCCAGCGTCGCAACTTGCACTTGGTGGTCCATTGCATCGCGAGACGATATGACGTCACGGATCCTCGCCACGTGCTGTTTATACCTCACTGCTTTGAACATCACGCGATGGAGCAAATTGACGTCGAATTCGCTAGCAGGCATGGTGTGTCGAGTTCTTTACTGTTCTGGATAAGACGTTGTCCTTGTTTCCTTCTTTCTCCAGCTGTTTAAGCTTACAGTCCAATTAACTTCGCTACCGGCCCTGTCGCACATGCTGTCGCCGCGATGCCGTTGCAGCGCGATACAGTATAAACGCAGCCTTAGTTTAATAAATCTGTTTCTGTTCTCGGCGCACTACTCAATTCCTAATACTTTTACGCTCTCTTCAATGCCAAAACCTGAGGGATTCAAATTGGGGATGCACTCTAATCCTGTAGTCCATCCAAGCTTGACTGGACATCATTCAATAATCTTTGAATTTTCCTTTTGTTCTGTTGCGGTCCAATGCTGCTTCGGAATGAAATTGAGAAAAAATCGTTTTGTCCCGATTTTTACAGAAGACACATAGGAAAGTCCCTTACTCCGGAAATGGAAGGAAAAATCCGTCCGACAGCGCACAATTTCAAAAACAACTGATTTTTTTTCGCACGCGCAAATACTTCTCAGTCTTTTTGTACTTGGCCAAGACATGTTTCTGGAACAATCCATTTTGAGAGGAACTTCTATTGTTTTTTTTTGAAGTTTCACCAGGCAGAGATGGTAATAAAAACGCTACGAAGAAAACTTGTGCTTCATAGTATTAGATAAGCAGGAGATTCCTGGGCTCAGAACCCACTCGCCGCGCCGCATCATCTGCGCCTTGACTCTCTGATTGTCTGCGCATCCGCATGTTCAATGATATCACCATCTTTGTCCTCGCTTGAGCATCGGGTATTTGTTCTTACCATTGTAGTCTTGTATAAATCATACGAACTTCTCGCTTTCCTTCAGCGGCACTGTTGCAATATGGTATCACGGGCCATTTTACTGGTTGTTCCACATCCTGAGTAGTGCAACTTGGATTTTAACCGAATAAAATTAAGATCCTAACTGAATGATATTACCATAAACGTCTTGGGGTACGTGAAAAAAAAAACATGTCAGGATTAGCTGACCACCGCAGTGAAGCTGATTTGTAGTGGTGAAATCGACGGAGGGGGGGGGGGGGGGGGGGCAGAACTGAATCAGCATGACCTTGGCTGTGTATCACTTTTTTGTTTGGGTGCTCTATATCAGACGTACTGGTCCATGAACTAGTAAGCATCTATTTCGTAATGAATGCGGGACATCAAGCACTTTTCTATAGAATTCTGGCTCAGAAAGCATTCGTCTGCCTCTGTTTCCGTGTTTTTAGGCGGGAGATATCTCTATTGCTAAACCTGGGAGGTGTAGAAGACTTCAAAGTGTTGCAGCTTCACTTCCCCATGAAATGATGCCCACCCCATACATATTGGGATTCTGTTGAACAAGTTTTCTGGATTCACAAAGCAGGAGCATCTAGCAAAATAATTTTATCCTTTCTGAGATGCATGTTTCACCTGTCGCCATCTGTCCAACGATCAGAAAGACCTCCTTTTCCAATTAGTGAGACTGAATATGTCAAGTCTTCACTTTTTTCTTGTGTTACGTCAGCGAGCTTATTCTCCCCCCTGCCTAATCGCTTATGGATTGGGCTTCAGGGCGTGTGCGTCACGCTTCTGCTGCGCCAGCCAAAGGAGTTGTTTCGAAATGATGGATGAGTGGGGAGGTGCTGAGGGTTGATACGTGTGAAGCTGTGTGGTGGGGTTAATTAGAGGCCAAGATGAGGCCAGCGGTGTATGTGTGCGCGAGGGGGATGTGCGAGTGTGGATAATCGAATAGGAGGGACCTCGTCGTCGCTGTGTTCAGCAGCCTTCGAGCCTTCTCCTCAGAGCGAGCCATAGGCGACCAGTGACCACCTCCCAGGGAGAGCTCTACTCAACTTCCTTCGCCTCGACTTATCGATTTCATTTTTTTCCGCATGACGCCAACTCTTCCGTTCCTAGCTCGCATTCAAGTTCGTTTCCTTTCATGTGATACTCTGTTGAATTCCTCATTTCCGTAATCTGTGACGCGGGACAAATTTCGTGCAATGCGAGTCGTGACAAAAAATCGTGCCATTTTTTCCCTAAGGGCTCACTTGGATCGGGCACATGATGTGAGCTGTAGCTGTGGTCCAATGGACAAGGGCGGAGCAACCGAGATCCAGCCGTTCGGTGTGCTCGTCCGACGCAGGATCCACGCCGCTCATCGCGATCTCACCCGCATCCCGAACGCCATCGAGGCATTCACGAGGTACTGGGCCGAGGAATACATACCAGAGCAAGTCCGAGTGTTCTCACTCATGCAAGCGGCGCTTAATGGCAGATATACCTCGGAAATCAATTGCACGCGTCTGGAAAACACGAGCTGATGTGGCTTAGTAAGATTACCCTCTTTCGCACTGCCACTCTCGCATCGGACGCAATTTCACGGCCTGAAAACGGACACACACCGTGGAAGTGCAATCCAAGTACATACATCGCCGCGTTGCCGTAGACGGTTTTCCGTGATATCGATGGGGGAAAGCTTTCCTATTTGTGATGCGCCTGAGCAGTGCCAATGCGCCTTCCGAGTGAAGGGGGGGGGAGGGGGGGGGAGGACATGCGCTTTGGAGTTCAAAGAGAATTCAAAGAGAAAAACGAAATCCTTGGAATTAGGCATTTTGAGGGTTTTCTGGCATATATTCCAAACGGGATAAATGAACAAATGTTTGTTTTCAGCTACTGGAAGCCAGAATCGTCGCCCACGACCGATGGCCACCCTGCGCACCCTCAAAGCTCACCAGGTACAGCCAGCATGCGTTGACATCATTCATGAATTTACCACGCTTCCTTATCAGTCCTTTGTGCACTGCGACAATTTTATGACTCTAGTTTCCCTTTATTACCTCTGCTATGTAGAAGTTTTCGTGAAAGATGGTCCATAAAATGTGAGGCAGTGCTTCATCTCATTCATTTCATACCAGAATAATCTTCTAGAGAAATCAGTCTCAACAGTATATGGTTTCTTATACGACTCTGGGAAAGCCCATTTTCAGCTTTTTTGGGTGGGGAATTTGGGGGTGCTCATTGAGACATCTGCCACAATGTTATGACACCGATTGTTGGCACCTGGCGCCTACGTGTGACAGGTGTTTCAATGGAATCCCCGAATTTTACACGAAAGAAGGGCTTGAAAGTGGATTTTCTCTGCTATTCTGTGAAAAATCATGTATACGTACTGTTCCGGTCAGCGTTTCCAAAAGATTCTTGGCATATAAAATCCTTGGAAATTATTCTAGAGTGACGATTTAATTTAACGACTTTTTTTCCGAATTATTTTGCCTCGGCTATGTTATTTTTTGGATGGGCAAGTATTAGCTGGACAAAACTATTGAAAAGAACCTTCATCTTCCCAAATTTCTCTACATTTCTGGAAGTCTTTGTGGTTTATACTGATTAGTTCCCAATTATATTTCTTCTATGTGAGATAACCTCAGTTATGTTAGTTAGTTATGTATGATGTATGTTAGTTATCGAGTATACATACATACTTCCCATTGCCTTTAAGGTACCTCATCCGGGAACGAGAGTCCAAGCCTAAAGAAGAATGCAATTCGGAAAGAAAGGTGAGCATTGAGCTGTGCACAATTTAGCCTATTCCTATTCCTCTGTTTTGAACCGGTTTAATGTGATTTTCAACCATAGTACATCATCTTAAATATAATAATATAAAATTATCATTCTGTTCAAGGTACCCACTTTTATTTTTTATGCACTTACATGCACCCTATTTTGCCCAAATATTCTTGATTTGGACTCCGTTTTGTCTACGAAATCTTCTCCTAAAGTTATCTTAGTCCGCGCCTAATTTCTCACTTTCCACCACTTTCGTTCATGAAAATCTTCACGCTTTTCTTCAAGATGGTGGGCGAAAATTGCTGGCAGTACTGGATTGATGGATGTCTATGGAATCGGGCTCCCAGGGGAGTGACGGAGAGAGCCTGAAGAATGCGAAAATATTTGGTGAAGTTTCTTTCTGTGGGAAATCCAATAGCAGGGGGGCGTTCTGCGGAATCCATGCCGTCATGACGTTTCTCTGAAGTGGTTCTAGGGTAGCTGGCCGAACTATATTACAAAAGCATATCTATGTGAACCGAAGAGTGACCAAAATGACCAAGATGGAAATTAACTGTTTCTAATTTCATTGAGTTCTCCTTCAATTTCTTATTGTCATAGTTGTTCACTCTTAGATAAATTCTTAGCCTGCTGTTCCAGCGGCTCTTTGTGTGACACGGTGGTGACCACTGTCGATGGTCAGCAATTCGACACAAGGGAGCTGGATGGCGATCGGGGAATGTCAATGGTCGCTGATTGGTCGTTGCCGATATTTGAAATTGCCGAGAAGCACCAAGATACGGTACTTAGCCGGGTGAGTGACTGATATTTTTCGTATCGATGTCCCAGGAAACAAACCGTCAAAATTACGGTGAAATTTCTTGCAAACCCAAGGGGAACAACCTACTTGTATTACCTTACTCATACATAGTTTCAGTAAAGCGACATCCTGTTTTCAAATTATCGTGAAGAATCCATGTCTACATACCAAGACATTACCTAATTTTTCGCCAAGTCATAATTTACTGCATATTTTCAGCTCACCTACACAGTATTCAAGCAAGCGGATTTGTTTCGGATATTTAAGCTGTCACCCATCAAGTTTTTCAACTTCTTCCATGCCCTTGAACGCGGATATTGGGACATCCCTTGTAAGTTCGCTTCCTAGCAAAAGTGGAGCCGGCTTTCTCCTGATTCTACCCCTACATTGCAGATCATAACCGAGTCCACGCCGCTGATGTCCTGCACGGTTGCTACTACCTCACTTGTCATCCAGTACGTCCTCTGATCGGACCCACCACCTCGCCTGACTCTCTCCTCCCCCCGCCTCTCACTCCGGCTGCACCCATCTCCGCTAGCATGAGTACTCTCGAGGTAGGACGGTTGTCTTACGGTGGATGCCCAGTTTCAAGCTCGATTTTATTTTTAGTTGATGGCTTTATATACCGCTGCTGCTATGCACGACTATGACCATCCTGGGCGGACGAATGCATTCCTGGTTGCTGCGGAGGACAAGAAGGTAGGCTGATCCTGATCTCTGCTCCGAAAGTAGTGTCATGTGCCCAAATAATGGCATTACACTCCTAGGCGATCCTGTACAACGACCGATCGGTCCTGGAAAACCACCACGCTGCTGAAAGTTGGCGTTTGTTACAACTAACAGAAAACAACTTCATTGAAACACTTGATCCAGCGGAAACGAAACGATTTCGGTTGGTTCTTTTTCAATCTGGATCAAATTCGAGAAAAAAAAGACCCGGTGACTGATTTTGCCCGGATATTACTCACTTCAGCGGTTTACTCTATCTAAAAGAGAAGACCAATCAAATCCATGACGGACCGTTCGAAAGATCTAGAGCTACTGACTCCTCTTTCAAAGCCTTAGATGGAAGGAATGGTCCGTCAGAATCAGATGCTGGAGCAAAGATTCAGTCCTATGTTGTATTTTTACCGCTAACATCTGTAGCTTACCTGTATCTGTAGCCTGTGGCTTATACAAAAAGTGTTGGGGGAGAGGGTGGGGGGTGGGAAAAAGTAGGGTCTGCGTTGCTTTGGGGACCCAGGCGGAAAATGAAAATAATAAGACTATAATTTTAATATCAAATGACTGGCAATAAATATTCAAAAAGTAATTATAAAACCAGACAGTCAAAAATAAACCTGTCCTAGATTTTTATTTTTTACAAAGTATTCCCGGAAATTCCGCGACCCATTCTCGAAAGGTGAGGGGGAGGGGGGATCGCAGAGTCCCCCACTGCCTGTAGCCCGGGATGGAATAACATCATCGGTTTCGAGGCCTGATCTGTTATCGTGACCGTAGAAAATCTGTGTGTGTGTGTATTTCAACAACTCCCTTCCAGATATCTCGTCCTGGAATACATCCTCGCCACTGATCTCAAGCAACATTTCGAGATTATCATGATGTTCAATGAAAAGGTCCGATTGTTCTGCTACCGTGATCAGTACACTTCCTAACTGGTGACTGGTTGCAGAGCAGCGAAATGGAGCTCCTGAATGAGTCGGATCGGCTTCTCATGGCGAAGATGATCATTAAGATGGCAGATATCAACAGTCCGACGAAGCCTTACGGATTGCACCGGCAGTGGACAGATCGTATCTGTCAGGAATTTTACGAGCAGGTAAGCTGGCTGCTATCCCACTTTTGCTGTGCAATCAATAATTTGTTTTGTTTATTTTTTTTAAAACGAGCCAAAAAACCCTCTCTCCTAATTCCAACCGATACAGTGGAGAGAGAGTATATGAAAAATAGAAACTCAAAGGCTGTTCCACAAAGACGACGAATGGCAGATACATATTAGAGAGTAATACATGAACTGAAAGTGTGTAGATTTATTTCTTTTCCATTATTTACCACCTATTTATTATCTGTTTATTATTTATCTACCCGCACTAATTCTGTAATAAGCTCGTAAGCTGTGAAATGAACATATTTTACAATAATCTTGACGACGGACCATTTTTCTAATCGGCTTTTGACAGGGTGATGAAGAGCGAAAAAGAGGCATGCCTATCACTCCTTACATGGACCGAACAGACGCGCAGGTGGCAAAGCTCCAGGATTCCTTCATCGCTCACGTTGTCAGTCCCTTGGCACTAGCTATGAATGAGGTAAACTTTTACTACAGGGTGAGTTGGGTTTTGTGGCAAGTGAATCATGACGACGTTCAGGCTGGTCTGCTCCCAATCTTGCCGGGTTTGGTCGAGCCTGAAATGATGATTAATCTCAAGCACAACCACCAGAAATGGCTTCATGAGATTGATAGCGCCAATGCTGAAGCAGGTGAGTCAGAAGGGCTCACCACCCTTTCCACCTCTGTCCAGCCCATTTCGCATTGAGTGAGTGTTTTTCCAGTTCCCACCCTCGGAAACGGAGTAATAGAAGAGGAGAGCTCAACAAGCGAAAGTCCTGACAATCGAAAGTGCAGTCCTTCACTCGACTCCGAGGTTGAGGTAACACTCCGTTTCTTTTCTTTTCTTCTTTTAAATTTCTGTTAGGTTGGATTTCGTTTATATCACACTAGCTAGAGTAGAGTAGTTCTCTCTTCAACTATAACTTAGTTTATTTTATTTTATTCTGTATTGTGTTTCGGCGCTGACAGGGGAGTGTAGAGAGCCGTGCGGTGATTTCAGTGAATCCCTCTGTGTGCCTCGTTCCATTCCACTACACACTCGCGTCTTCCATACTCCTTCCTTTGTTGTACTCTATTCCTACGATCGTCGATCTTTTGCACCACAAATGGTGAGCCATGCACCCCAAACACTCACTAACACCAGTGCACCACCGCTAACACATCGTCCATTCACGCAGCACTTCGTGATTAGTGGAGCCGGCTGTGACTTGTGCTGTTTGTGTTTTTACAAAAAAAAAAATCTTGAAATTTACAAAAATCCGCTGTTTTTGTATTACGCGGGGCGACAACCTCGTTTGATTTGTGCGGATGAGTGAAATTTGAAAATATGGTGAACCGCAGTTGTTATTACACTACAAAAGATGAACCGGCCCGCACCACTCTTGCGGCGCGCCAGATCAGCTGGACATGTTGGTTCCCTGCCTGCGCCCTCCTGGTCTAGCGTGCCGCAACGGTGATGCGGTGCGGCACCGTTTGTGAGTACTCAGAAACTTTTGGGCACCGGTGCCAATGACGGAACTGACCGCGGCGACGATAAAGATCTCGGGCCGGCACCACTCTCCATTGGCGACAGGAATGGCGCCACATCAATGACCACACTGCGCCCGAAAAGTCCACACATGGATTATTTCGCGCTCTCTTCGCAGTGCGAAGTGGCGCCGGTCCTGGATTTTTACCGTCGCCGGGAGTAGTTCCACTATTTGCGCCGACAAAAGCACATGTGCCTGTTCGGGTTGGCACCGGTGCCCAGAATTTTCTGGTTAGGTCCTGTCTTATCATTTTCTTACAGGGTCTAAGATTTCCTCCAACCTCTTACGCTAATCTTACCATAACCCTACAAGAAACGGTAGGAATTGAAGTGATAGCCTTGCTCAGCTCAGAGAACTCTCCATGCGAAGTTTCAGAATTCGTAAATTTCAGAGGTTCATGAGATACCATTCACAGGAACATATTACCATTCAAAATCAGTATAACATAATATTTGTCAATATTCCGAGTAATGCCTCCTATCCGAAACAAAGTTTCAGCGAAAAATTTTATTTTGAGGAATTGGCATCAATGTCGCACATTAGAACATTTTGTTTATGCTCCTGTGATCTGATGAAGAGCTTTTCCTCAGTTTCTTTTTCTTTTTTAGCACCTTTTTCGTTCATAGTGACTGGAGTGGAAAGAGGGCACCATCGCATAATTCTTTCTCTATCACTATCTTCAAAAATACCATCACACATACAACTCTATTTTTGTTCGCTGAATCTATGGATAATTCCAGAATATGACTCATCTCCAGTGTTTGCAGAACCATCAATTACTTTGAAACATACATAGTAGTAGGGAAGAGCTAACAGCAGATGGTCCCCTCCATTTTTCAGTTCTTGTTACTTTCAGTTCAACTAATTTTTTGTTTGGACGAGTTTTATGTTTTCTGCGTGTTCGTATAGATCTAATTGAAAAACCCTTTTCCAGGAGCAGTTCGATATGTGCACAATCCATGAACATGACGAAGAAGAGTACTTGTAGCCGTGGTGGCCAGCATCCCTCTTCTCGTCTCACCAGAAAATGCCCATCTACCGCGGTGAATGGCTTGCCAGTGAAGTGGTGCCAATTTGTGCATGTGTGTATGCTATGATGGGGTTGTTTATTTTTTTGTCTTCAAAGATTCTATGAAGAGAGCTGGGTAGCTTTTTGTTGACTCGTTTATTGTCTCTCGCCGTATCATTCACATTGATTTATATGTTGAACTTATCATTCTTTTGCCTTATGGATTCCCTTAGAGTGTTGTCTGGTTTATTCTATTCATTCATTTCTTGCGTACTTGTCCACGATCTCTTGCCAAACGACCATTTCCTTCGGTTAGGCTATTCCTCGTACAGGATTGCACTGAGCGGATCGTCCGTGTCCATATCCCTTGTGATGACTTTCTAGAGATCCCTTACTAAAAGTTGTAATATTTCTCCATCCTGTGGAATTCATGTATTACCAAGGTAAGGTCCGGGTTAAATTTGTTTGGGTCTCCAAGAGCCGATCCACGGATCCAGTCTGGCGTTTTCCCGACTTCTTTAATTTCGTCGAGAAGGAATAATGTGGCGAAGGACCCTTTCCTTTTGATGGGACAGGTTAAAATCGGAAAAGACCACCCCAATTCGTACTATGAAGTTGGGCGAATTTCCATGTTTAGATGTCAACGGACCTTATCTCTAAGCTACGCTCTCACGGGACATGCAATGCATCGCTTCTATCGTGCAAGCAACTACGGTACATACAGTTCTATTTCTTTACCAGTATATTATCATCTGTCGTACAGCGAAAACAAATCAAATGAAATTTTATTTTCATGTTGTATATGCCTCTGTACATAAATGACACTTGAGCGGAACATTTAGATTTGTTGGAATGAGTGGATAGCTCCGGAGAAAGGCGCTTTGAGAGATGGCCTTTAAATTAGCATACTAGCAGGAAATAGGAAGGAAAGGGAAGAGAATAAAGTGATTAGGTATTCCTACAATGGTTCTTTGCTCGTTTGAAAGTCCTTGGTGTGATTTAAAAAAAAAAAACTAATGAAGCCAATATGCAGTGTCAGTCTATCAGACAGGTCCCTCGTGTTCGTTGGCAATAAAACAGGTTCAGCAGCCAGGTTTGTGCTCATGCAAAACAGAGTGATAACTACCCGGAAATTTACAGTTTTATTCTCGTAAGAATATCTTTACAGCGCCACGAATTCCTTTGACAAGCAGTCACGTGTTATCGGTTACCAATGACCCGAAAATATTTGTATTTGACCCAAAGATATGACCCAAAAATCTTAACACCTTTCAGTTTTTGAAACTGAATAACGTGAGTTATGTTTGTAACCTGCCATTGTTACTCTATTGTCCTACCACTCTCTGACCACTACATCTCAATTTCTTTTTCTTTATCCTTTATTCAGTCCCTACATTGTAACGTAACAATTGATATAGTGCTGGGTTTGCGAAGAGTTCAGCGCTTTGATGACTTCTCCATGCGTCCGCGTCGTCAACTTTAGCATTATTAGCTTGAT
>KN728059.1:0-19461 GCA_000816745.1 Ancylostoma duodenale | reverse complement strand
AGGAATAGAATGACTGAAAAGCACTTTGCTCAATCATAGAAGTCTTGCAGTTTCAGTGCTTCTACCAAGTCAAGTTTCCCAGTTTTTTTTTCCTAATCTCAGCAGTACTCCAAGAATTCAAAACGTCAAGAGGTATGTAGCATATCCAACCGTCTTGCACCACGATTAGGTGTTGAATGGAAAAAACTACACTGTTGTTGGTATATAACAATTATTCCCTTGCAAAGTAAGGCTAGACTACCTGTGCACGCTTAGGTGGGACCGAACACCCAATATTTGCTTGCCTTTAACTTTAATTCGGATCTTGGAACTCGGAAGCAGAATGCAGCATCATTTAAAGGCAGCGTCCCACCTCAAAATCGTCTTTGAGATTCCAATGTGAAAAGAATCTCCAGGAGCTGGTGATCACAACGGTATACGTGATTCCACGCAACACAGCTGAAAAACCCCAATTCCGAGCTCCAATTTTTGAGGAGTCTTTAGGCGGAGTCGGGGGCGGGGCCAAGCAACTTTCCGAATAATTCACTTCAGGATATGCATCTTCTGGAAAAATTCGTACCATTTGCAAGAGTTCTTCATTACTTCTCTAACAGAATAGAAACTGCGCTCCATTTGCGACGATCAGGGGAGTACGTTGGGCGAAAACCCTGCAATCTCGCCTTGGCTTCGGAGCTAAGGCGGAATTGCAGGGTTTCCGGACCGTGAACTCCTTTGCTAGTCACGGAAGACAGTTTCTATCTTGCTAGGGAGTAGATGAGGAACTCTCGTGAAGTTTACGAATTTTCCCAGAAGGTGCATCTACTGGAGTGAATTATTCGGAAAGTTGCTTGGCTCCGCCCAAAGGCTTCTTAAAACTTGGGGCTCGGTAATGGGGTTTTTCAGCAGTGTTGCGTGGAATCACGTATACCGTTGTGATCACCAGCTCCTGGAGATTCTTCTGACGTTGAAATCTCAAAAACGATTTTGAGATGGGACGCTGCCTTTAACACTCTACGGTCAAACAAGCTATGAAGACATAGTTGTTTTAGCTTGGTTTTAGAAAAGGGTTTAGCGGAAATATTAGTGGTATATAGTCATCATCCAGTGGCGGGGGGCGGGGGGGGTCGCCAAATTTTCGAAATTACTTTACAATACAAATAAAAGTCTTGTATTAGTTTATTTTTAATTGTTTATTTTTATTATTATCTTTAATATGATTTTTATCTATTATTTATTATTATAATTATTATTTTTATTAATTTTATTTTCTGTCTAGGTCCCCAAAACGGCGGAGACCCCACTTTTTTTCCCACGCCCCCCCTCCCGCCCACTTTCTGCGTCCGCCACTGTCATCATCCCATCGTAGAGGATGCTAATGAAGTCTGCTGAGTTCAGTTTTAAGTTTTTCACAGTTCCGCCTTCCTTTCCTATTACCTTTTACGCTTTTGAAGCTTTCCCTTTAGAGGAAGAAAAGCTTTTTAGTTGAAGTTATTATCCATGTAAACGTTGAATAAGTCGCTGCAAGTGATTACGTGCTTCTTTGTCATGAATTAATGCTTTCCTAACAATCGAATGTTTCCGTATCCTTTGAAAGAGATCGTTTCAATGCAGCTCACTTTGAGTTTTCCAAGTTTTAATATAAATATAACGACCTTGCGTTTGACGGGTGCTGCAGGCCACAGTGTTAGCAGCAAACGCGTTCGGCGAATCTCCGGGTAGATCAGAGGACAGGGTTGAGCGAGGGGGTCCGAGCTGAAGTGCGTTGTCACTCTCGCTGCCCCCTCCAGCCGTGTGGTGGGTCGGGCACAGGTGGGGTGGCCACGGCTTCTGTGAGGGACGAAGCTGGCGGCGTTCGCCGAAAAGCCCCGGATCGATAGTGCTGCCTGCCCAGATGACGTGCAACGACTTCCTCTCCTTGCACATCATTGCTCGGCGGAGACCAGGACTGTTGGGTCCGCGGTGCTAGGTCCGGGCCCCACCTGGGTCCAGGGCTGTCCCTCGCAGTCCCGCCGAGCGCCAAGCATGGCCGGCGCCTGCGTAGTGATGACAACACGCAGCTGCACACGGACCCTGCTGCTGAGTCAACGCTTCGCTGCTTGTTCGGCGATGCGTCGCTTTCTTCCTATCTTTCGTGGTGAAGTGTTCCAGTTTCCTGCCGTAGTAGTATCGATTATATGAGGAATGACGTGCTGCTGAATGCACTTTCCTTACTTCTAGTTGTCATCTTTCTTCGCTGGTTCCTCCTCTTCCATGCCATCCATTCACTTCATCCACTCGACCCATGCTTTGTGGGATATTCTCCACTTTCGGTTCCGCTATTCCGGCTTCTTCATATCTCTGCTTTTCATCTAATGTACCGATCTGATCGATTACGATTCTTCGTCTCCAGTTCCTTTTGCCAATTATTCCCAAAATCCTCGCCCTTATTTCGAAACCTAAAATGTCGTGTTTTCAGCGTTCCCGGCTTCGTAGCAGGAAGTTGTAGTAGTAGCAATCGCAAGTTACTGGATCTCGTCAGTATTCTCATTAGTTTTGTTCGTCATTATGATTGTGAAGGAATAGTGAGTTGTACTCGATTTCTTTTTTTCTGATATTTTTCATCTGTTTCGAAGAAGGTTCCGTTTAAGCCGAAACATTAATGGTTTAGCATTTTTTCACATGAATTACCATCTAAAATTTCATTGTTACGTGGATGGTTTCCAACTTATTAACTGTCTTTGTCGAATTACTTCTGTTGCTGATAAAGAGATGATCGTTGCTACTATTTCATTCATCTAAGCTTCTTAACTGAATTTTTGAGGTTATGCGGTGCTTTGCGGTGTTTGGTCCGCTTCCTTGAAAGAATATTTGAAATTTCGAATTTACGAGAACTTGTTCAATTAGACATGCAAGAACATGCATGAATGAGCTAAGTTACCCAGCATTCAAAGGTGAAGTTTTTATTTTGTAATTTATACCAAATGAAAACTTCAGTCCGGTTGGGGAGGAATTATTACCAAGTAATTTCTGAGGATAACAGGTCGAAGGCACCCTCTCTCAACTCAAAATCAGCACTCATTAGGTGGCTTGACGTCCGATCCCTGATCACCTAAATTTTGTCTTCAGTATGCAGTCGACTGAGATTTCGTTTTGAGAGTGCGGATGCCGTAACAGCGGTGCCGCTTGCATTGGGGTATGCGGCGCGGTCCAACGGCTGATCCCGTATTAATCCGACGTCTTCGATATGTTTTATTGTTTGTTTCCCTATATATTTGTTCTTAGCACTAAGAAAAACACTTATAAGAGGAAACAAGCGGAAATGCTCACTGAAGACGCCGGATTGATTTTGGGTCAACTGTTTGGCCGACTGTGCTGAGTGCCACAATGCCGTGACACTGTCAGAACGAATCGACTATAACTACAAGCGAACTGCATTTTATTTTACTACCGGAAGTTACGGTACGGCCATCTGCTAGCCGAACTGAACTTTTCATTTTGTTGGATCCATTGGGAGAGATAGTTTTAGAAGCTTTATGAACAAGGCTTTGGCGTTTTCTGCTGGTTCATCAATGTTGTGGTTAGCAGCAGGTGGAGCTACGGTCTTTTTAAACCACGCACGAATTGGGTGGTCCCCCTTTTACCTCAACGCCTAAGTATAGGACTAAAATTCTGTCTTGCGTTAAATGAGGCCGTTCATTCACCAGCTTATTTTTCTGTTTCTACGTCAATATTAGGAATCCTATCGTGTGTATCCAGTAAGGAACTAGGGAAAAACCTTGTAAGCCGCGCCTATGCTGTTTTACCTCTCTAGAAGCGTAGATGCCATTTATTTTTTCTAATACTTCATTTCAGTCGGGTGGTTCTTCCCATGACCGTGGAGGAGTACCAGGTCGGTCAGTTATGGTCGGTTGCAGAAGCATCCAAAGCGGAAACAGGTGGAGGAGAAGGTGTAGAAGTTCGTACCTTCTATTTCTCCTCGATGATTCTGTTTTCCTTTTTTTTTTTTTGTTGTCACTACCTTGAGGTACTGTTTAGGTCCTTAAAAATGAGCCATTTGAGGACGTACCATTGTTAAATGGAAAATTTTCCAAAGGTCAATACACCCACAAGATCTACCACCTTCAATCGTCAGTTTCTTGAAGCTGATTTCGTTTTTGAATTTGCTCGTCTTAATTTCAATTTTAGGAAAGTTCCTTCTATTATTCGGAAGATAGCGCCAAAGGGCTCACTTGCTATTCACGAGGAAGCGTGGAACGCCTACCCGTATTGCAAAACTGTCCTTACTGTAAGTTGTGGTAGCACTTCCTGCTTATTTTACATTCCTAACTTTCATAAATTTTGTTCATTTCACGTAATGGTTTAAGAACCCTGACTACATGAAAGAGAACTTCTTTGTTAAAATCGAGACGATTCATCTTCCTGATCGAGGTACCACTCCTAATGTAAGTTCTTGCTCCGTTTCTTTCTCTTCGTTCATTTTTTGTCAGTGGCACTATTTTTTTTCCTCTCGGTAGGCTCATGGTCTTCCACCAGATGAGCTAGCTAAAAGGGATGTGGTTCATATCAACATCGCTGATGACAACGAATTTCTGCACGCTGGTGATATCCAGCCATCCACAACTCCAAGCACGTACGTGAGCGCCAAGACTGGGCGGTGAGTTAACGTCCTGTCTGTTTTCACTCCTCAGCAGAAATAGGTTTTTATGTGTTTTCCTCATATTTGGCACCTGTATTAAATCTTAATGCAAATTATGAGGAGATAGACAGTATGTGATAAGTGCTGCCTTACTGGAACGTCCTCTGAGCACCAAAAATGTAGCGCGTAGAGGACGTTTCGTAACAGTTCAATCCTAGAGGATCACGAGGGAAATTTAATAAGCAAGACTGCCATATTTTCTCAATTCTCGCCATTTACCAAACATTCGCAGAGAACGAATGCGTCAGAATCAGGTCGCCAGTAGTCATCCTTGATCTCATCTTGTCTTTTCCAGTTATGACATATGTTGCCATATGTTAGGAAATGGCACATACACTTTCAAACTTGTGAAACTGGTCTGCTCCTGTTCATTCTGCCCGCGTGACATTTCCTGCTCTTATCATCTATTGTGCGTGTCCTTTCACGTTCGTGTTTTCTTGAGCGTCACCTCTAACTTTCGTTCTTTTTAAGCGTCTTAGCAATCTTCTAAGGAAGCGGGCGGCTCACTCTTGGGTGAGGTATCTTTTTAGTGCCGATCAGGCTTCTTCTGACATGATTCATTCGTGGCTCATAAGGGCACAACATTGTGGGGTGTTACAACAAGATGACTTCATCGCACAAGCGACCCCTCGTTGTTCCTATCTCAATCCGCTGGATTATACCCTTTTGGTAGACTTTGGAAGTGCAAGCGTATGATACATGCTGACAAAGTTTGGACGTGCCAAGGGCTTATTTGGGAGAAGCATGGGAGTGGGTAGGCGGCAATCACCGCAGCGCACCATCGACGAGTTTCCTGGTCATCTCCATGGGAAAATAGTCAAGTAAAAATTGAAATGGGCATGTGTAATTTTGTTTATATGTTGTTTCAATCATATTACGCAGAAAAATCGGTTCGTTTTCAATCAACTTATAAGGGATGCACGAGCCGTTTCAGGCAGGCAGTTTTTCTTTCTCACCTCATACAAAATCCCCTTCTATTTCTGTTGCAACATCGCATATGCTAATATTCATCTTCAGTTGGCTTTTACAAAAAGTGCCTTACATTTCTGTTTTCGTTAGACTCTTTCCCGTTCTTTAACCGCAGCTTCTCATTTCATTTCGTTTTTCCTGTCTCTTACAACTACTTATACTATGTTGTGCTATACTGTATACTTCTACTGTGCCATGCTGTATACTTATACTGTGCTGTACTATTCTATACTTATACTACATATACTATACTATATACAACTGCTTATACTATACTGCTTTATTGATTCGAGGTAATTGGATAAAACACTTCGTCATCCACTAACTATATTTCAGTGGACCGTTAAGTGGATCATGGAGAGAAACTGTCGAACCGGTTATGTGTGCCTACAAGCTAGTCAGCGTCCATTTCAAATGGTTTGGCCTCCAAAAGATGGTTGAGAGCTACACCCACACAGTGAGTCTTTTCCTGCATTCATGCATTCCTTTAAAGTGTTGGTTCCATTCGTTTTTTTTTCAGCAATATCCTCGGTTGTTCTCGAAATTTCATCGTGAGGTGTTCTGTTGGATGGACAATTGGCATGGGTTAACAATGGAGGATATTCGAGCTATAGAAGCAAAGGCGCAAAAGGAGTTGGAGGACCAACGAAAGAGCGGAACGGTCAGGCTTTGCATTTTTGCATATTTTAATTTTATTTCGATTTTTACGTTTTTCCCGTTATTTCGTTTTTCGTATAAAAACACCTGTATGAAACAAACTTAACATTTTTCCATGGTTCAAATGGTAGTCTGTGAGAAGAAAAATACTATTCCAGGAGGTATGATGATATTTTTCACTTTGCTTCTTTTGGTGTTGTGATCGATAAATATGCTTACAGTTTTCGAAACTTCTCATTTATCGATGTATACTTTTCAACAGTAACAGAGCGCGGGACTTTTCTGCTAGCGAGGGTTGAGAACAGTTCTAGACAACATTTAGAAAGTAGTTTCCCCATGTTCTTATATCAGCAATTCCCTACATGTGGTTGCTCACACAATAACTATTTCGATTATCATTTTCTGTGAAATAAAGCGCAAGGTTATGTGGCATATTGCGAAAGCGCTTGTCCTCAGGTTGATTTATTATCTGTGAGTGTCACCAAGAACTGAATTTCTCTACATCAGCATAGAACATTTGAATACTCTCTATTATATTTATTTTGAGAGTAGTTTGGAGTTGAAACTTAACTTTTAATTTAAATTTAACTTTAATCGTTATTCCGTAAAAAAGCGATGAGATTGGTGAAGGTTCTTCACGACTTTTTTCTTTATACCATCCGTATATGTACAGTGAGCTCCGATGTTGGTGCGTTTTTCGCGGACTCGGAAAGCACGCGGCGCGACTGCGCCGCTCGCTCTAAAATGGTTTCCTCGAAAACAAACTTTACGGTTTTCTTCACAGTTATTTAGTTTTCTTGATAGATAACATCAGATATGATGAAAAAATATCAAGAAAACTCTGATTTGCCCCGTACGACATAGGTTCCTAGCCGAGCGACGCGGATGCACCGCTTTCTTGTGCCCGCGAAAAAGGCACGATAATTGACGCTCACTGTAGTTAATGTAGCAACTCTTCATGCTCAATGACTGCGATTTTCGAATTTGGAAGTAGTTCTTCCTGAACAAATTTCAACTCTATACTTTTAACATTTGGTGCCGTGACTCACATTTTGATACTGTCGCAGAGACTTTTCACTTTAGGTAGCTGTTGAAACCGATGCTTTTCAGTACATTCGATCACGATTACTGCGTGGTCAATAGTTTACAATTTTACCACGACGCAGGAAGACTCAAGAAGTTAAATGCACAATCACCTGCTACTTGGGAAAGGACGCATTTCATGCTCCACATCGATTTGTGAATTGTGATTATTGAATTGGTCCGCTTCTCAGCTGCTAAAAGTAAGATAGTGCAACGCATATCTGCGGTAACCTGACAAAATGGCGTTACGGTGGGAAGTATAATTTCTCTAGTCAGCGCGCCACCAGATAACCTCTCCCCGGGGCAGAGCTCGAGCTGTTTGTCTTTGAGATTTCTGGAGTAGAAGATATACCTAAATAATGCTATTCAACATATTCTTCGTTTTCGTACACTGTTGTAAATATCCACAAACTCGACCAAAGCTTTACTTATTCATTTATTTATTTACATTTTTTTTTCATTTATTTGTTTTACATCACATTTCTTAGTGCTGAAACGCGAATGTTTGAAGCTAATCTTTTTTTTACAAAATCCCATGTTCGTTTCATTTTTTTCAGGTACGGGGAATGACAGCTGGGTAATATGTTGCCATGCTTGAGGAGTTTACTACGGAGTGTTTCATACAAATTTTACCCGGAGGCTTATCAATATAGTCATTCGTTTTTAATGTCTCGTCGTTGTGAGTTCCTCTAACGAGGCGTTTCGTGCTGTTAACCTATCTTTTACCCCGTGATCCTTTGGCTTTCTTTCGTTTCTTTTCATGTTGTTTGTCATTACGTTAACTTATTTCTCTACACCCTCAAAATACGTTCTCTTCAATTGCGCCACGTGCAATGTAGGTATCGTTAAATGGGCTAACCTGCCTTCATCAGTTTTATAGTTTCTACTATGAAAGTGAGAGATTAAGATATTTATTTTTGAGAGGTTTTGCAGAATTGGAATGTATTTGCTGTTTAGTAATTGTTCTATTCGGGAAAAATTGTCAGCTCCCTTGTCTTCATTGTCGTTCATCTCATTCAGCATGTTTATCGTATAGGGATTGTATGGATTGCGTACTAACTAGCCTCCTCTCTCCTTCTTTTCACGGTTGACGTACTATGTATAGTGTCTAGATTATAGTTCAGAATTTCAGCAGCTGACGTTTGATATAGTTTTATTGCAATGTTTGTTCCACATGTTATATAGCTAGAGAATCTGGAATTTGTTGATAATCTCATTCAGTGGAGACGAAAAGATGCAGAACAGACGAGTAGTGACTTCGTACAGCTGTGAAGTATTGTGATAGTTATTGCGAGAAATTTTAAACTATGCAGATTAGCGTATTTTCATACCAAGGTGGCCGCATCGTTAATAGATTCAAAGGAATTCTGAAAAGTCCAACACAAACACAGGGACAAAGACATCATCAGAAAACGGGCAGCAAACGGGAAAACCCTCTTCGCACCACTAACGCTGTTCTCAGTTAGGTTGCTAATTTCTAACCATTTTGACCCTTCAAAGGGTCATGTCTCGCAAGCGTTTGTTATGGCCAATGTCTTCCCTGATAGATGATAATTTCTTGGTTCCTCTCATCGTTTTGGTGTTGTGGTAACCTTTGCACTGAGCATACATCTCTGAAGCGAAAGTATGTAACATCGGGTATGTTGCCTCTAACCGTTTATGTCTGCCGCCTCAATGTGGTGCCGAAATTTGCTGCCAACGCCTTTTATCGAATGAAGTTCATTCCTCCAGTACACAGACGCGTAGGCAATCTAGATTTGACTTCAGATGAGCAAGCATCACGCAACTGACGCAATTTCCTAAAAACAAACTGGTATGAAGGGATTGCTGACCTGACGTGGCCAGAGGTGAATCATCACCAAATGAATGAGCAAGTCGACTGAACAGTCTCGCGCGTTCGCCGTGGTGTGACCGGTGGTTCACCGAGCATTCTGCTTTCGACAGTGTGACGTCTATGAAATATGAGGCAATCAAGGCGAATATTTGGATCGTTACCTCTTCTCAGCTGTGTTGTGTAAATTGGCTTACGCAGCGTTGTGAAAAGTTGGGATTATTCGGCTAATTCTGCCCAAAAATTGGAGGTTAAATAATCTCGCCCAAATGTCGCTTAAGAGGAGAGGGGGTATATGACGTGCCGGACACGATTATCATATTCATTTTGTATCGTAACTCCGTTTTCGTAGGGTTACGGCAGGTATACTCTGTATACGGTATCTCACAGAATCCTTCCAAATCTTGCATATAGGGGTTGTTTCAGGAGTTGATTACGAATATCGTATACATTTTGCACCGTAACCCCATTTTGGCGGGGATACGGTAGGTGTACGGAAGGTAATCTAGTAAAAGTGCCGATTTCAGGAAGGAAACAAGGGTGGTGTGCAAAATAATGTTGATAATCGTGGTCAGCGCCTAAAACAACTCCACTATGCAAAATCTGAGAGGGTTCTGTGAGATACCGTATCTGCAGTATACCCATCGTTACCTCACAAAAACGGAGTTACGGTACGAAAATGATAGGATTTTCGTGTTCAGCGCCTGAAATAACTCCCGTAGACAAAGTTTGGTCGGAAAATTTTTCATCGAATTTTTTGGGGCAGAACTAGCCGAATAGTGCCGGAAAGTTCTCCAACCCAGTTGTCGTCGAATTCCGAAAATGTCTAGCGTCAGCAAAGCTTAGCAACAGAGCTTTGCAGCCAGCTGCATGGTGCCTGTAGCAAGACCGGCGCACTCCATTCCTGCTCTATTAGACCCATTTTGCTTAGCTAGATCCTATCATGTGCATGAATACAGTTGCAGAAAGATATTGACACACAGGTTCATAGCAGCCAACTATTGCCAGGTATCGTTCTTCCTGGCATACACCTGCCTAAACATCAATTTCCTCGGCTTCCTTCGATTTCATCCAGTATCTTCACTACTACCTTCTGAGAAAAATGAAGAGTTGATACAGATTAGGCACATAATTGGCTATTTTTTTCAGCAGATGTCATTGCTGCACTTTCCTGGGTGCATGAAACTCTTCATTTTTCTCAGAAGGTGGTAGTGAAGATCCTGGAGGAAATCGAAGGAAGCCGAGGAAATTGATGTTTAGGCTCAAAAGGGTCACAAGAATTGAGTTTCTGTCCGAATAAGCTGACGTTAGGAGGCGCCCAGAGAGCTTCAATACATATCCAAGCTCAATTCAGAGGTGAGTTATACTAAAAAATCCTCTTGCCGAAATGGCGCTGATCATACTTTTTTTTTTGAACGCGACTATATGTGTCCGTCTCTTTTTCAGTACAAAAGTGAAGTCCGCGAGGGCCGGTGATTCCAAGGTTTTGTTTTGGTGTAGGGAGAGAGGGGGAGGAGGAGCTTAAAGGCAGCGTCCCACCTCAAAATCGTTTTTGAGATTTCAAGGTGAAAAGAATCTCCAGTAGCTGGTGATCACAACGGTATACGTGATTCCATGCAAGACTGCTGAAAAACCCCATTTCCAAGCCCCAACTTTTAAGGAGCCTTTGGGCTGAGTTGGGGGCGGAGCTAAGTAACTTTCTGGTTAATTCACTCCAGGAAACGCACCTTCTGGAGAAGTTTGTACTTTTCGCGGGAGTTAGTCATTCACTCGCTGATTGAATAAAAACTGCGATCCATTTATGACCGGCCAAAGAGTTCACGGCCCGGAAACCCTGCAATTCTTCCTTGGCTCTGGAGCCAAAGCGAGATTGCAGGGTTTCCGCCCAACGTACTCTCTTGGTCGCCGCAAATGGAGTTCAGTTTCCATTCAGTTAGAGAGTTGGTGAGGAACTCTCAAAAAGAGTACGAATCTCCTCAGGAGATGCGCCTCCTGGAGTGAATTATTCGGGAAATTCCTTAGCTTTGCCCCCGGTTGCGCCCAACGGCTCCTCAAAAATTGGGGTCCAGAAATAGGGTCTTTCAGCAGCCTTTCATGGAATCACCTATATCGTTGTGATCACCAGCTCCTGGAGATTCTTTTCACATTGAAATCTCAAGAACGATTTTGAGGTGGGACGCTGCCTTTAAGGAGGCTTAGATTTTGCTCCACATATCTTTTGTGGAGTTCTGAAAAACCTTTTAGCACTGACTGACTTATGATCGTATACACTCTCAAATGCTAGCGATCAATATATTCGAAAATCGATAGAAGTATTAGGGTTCAGTGAATATTAGAAACGAACCTTGCGAGAAATACAGGGGGACGTCAATCACGATCGGTATGCACGCAGCTTGGAGCACCGCAGTATCCACGTGGGCGCTGGCAAGGCAGCACTGGAAATCCACAGCGTCCAGCAGGGCCACGTAGGTGGTGCCACGCTCCAGGCCGCCGAGAGTACCGATCGTGATTGATGCTCCCTGTACATAGGCACCCTCTCCCCGCCACCGGTGAGCTGCGAAGTTACCAGTTCCAACATTGTTAATGGCCTAACTTTAGGCAACGTTGGCGATAATTTCACAAGGAAGTGATAGTTTCGAGGTTATTGCCTCACTTTGTCGGACGACCCAGAAAACGTGAACAAGAACACTCTTTTTGGGCAGCTGCAGGCCTGTATTACCTTCTCCTACCTTTTTACAAGATTCTAAACCAATGATGACGTAACACGCGTTAGATAGAAAATACTTCTTCAAATGGAAGCTCCGTTGTGAACCTGCGAAATAAAGCCACTGTTTTCGACCCTGCCCGCACCTTTATCCGGCACCAAAAGCTCGCAAAACTGTGCGGATAACGGATAGGCCAAAGCCTACGGATAACGGCAAAACGGATAACCGAATACGAATCCGCTCATCCCTGTTGTAGAGCAGACACATGATAGGGGCGTAACAGGCACGACGAGGACAAGCAAGCGTAAGAAAAAAGGCTGAAGATTCGTCGCTGAGGACAATTAAGCACTAAAACAGCCTCAGGAATGGGTTTTGCAGCATGTGGCGCGACGAATGCGGTCCGCAGAGAGTTGTGTTTCACCGACGGTCACTGCAACTCTGGTATCGTAAAGTTGAGAGTGTTTCCGTGAAACTCATCTCACTAGAGCGGCAGCTATAACGCTGGAGCTATACTCCACGTGCAGCGCAGCGGCAGCAGAGTTTGCAGCGTCGAACCGGAATTTTTTGTCGAGACACGGAAGGCTTCGTTGCTGGACCCCATTTCAGCTATTGCACACGCTTCGGGACAAGTTCCCACACCGCTTGATTTTAGCTACGGTTTCTAATTGTAATCACTTATTTCTAGGATTCCTGTTGTGAAAACAACTGCCCCGAACAAGATATATGTTAATGAGGACATAGCTCATATTATCGTCAAACATATTCGACAATTCGACGGCACCGATATGTCTCATTGGATCTTTAGGTCAATGGAACGTCACTGGACGAACGTTAAGGTAGATTTTTCCTTCTTAGCCCTGTTACAAGGAACTCCAAATGGTCGGAGCGAGGCTGCGGCGCACAGAAACTTAATGACAGTCCGGGGGACATATGATCCGACAGTACTTATGAGCCTGTACATCAAAGTCGTTTAAGTTTTTCGCGTGTACAGTGCCGTAGATCCGCGGCGTCCTCCTCCCTCACCGCCTGAGATCACACGTGGCGTCCTGCTGGCGATCGATATTCCGTCGATTGGCTTCAGGAACGCTGCCAGCAGGTCACCACGTGTGATCTCAGGCGGTGCGGGAGGAGGACGCCGCGGATCTACGGCCCTATACGTGCTTCAAAACTGTCTCCATTTCATTCGAAAGGAAGTAGAAGTTGTTTAAGCGATGTTTTTTTTCATGTTGGCAGGTCTCTTACGTTAGGATGTTAAAATTTCGTTGCGTCTGAGGTCAACTGAATGGTGAGGTGGATCTTGTACATTATCACAATTTTGTCATGCTATCTAAGCGCAGAAGTCAAAATCGATTACTGGAGACGTACCTGAAGGAGCTACTCTAAGGGAATTGAATGAGCAAAGCCCTATGTACGGTCGGATCAAATGTTCCCCTGGACTGTCATTAAGTGTCTGTCTGCGGCGCGGCTGTCCCGGGCAGAGACGCACGGGTCCTGCATGTGTCTTTGATTCTCTGCTTCTGCCAGGCGCAGACAACCCGAGTGGCACGCTGCGCCGCACTCCCGCCCCTTGCACACGATCGTTTGGGTTTCCTGTATATCTATCTGAAATACAGTGAGCATCGGTGAAACTGACGAATTCGCTCATTTGAGGGTGCACAACAGCATGCTACAGTGGACGTCAGTCACGATTGCATGCCGCGGCGTGGAGCATCAGGCCGCGGGAATTGCAGCCGTGACTGGCATTCCCTGTATGTGCTGAAGTCGCTACTATCATGCGCTATCGCATAGTCTGTTCACTGGGGACTGTACTAGGATGAACGTCAGAGAGGAAAAGGGCGCAAGAAAGTGCGCAGCAATTGTGGAGCGTGAGAAAGGCAAGCAGTGTGCACAGACATCCAACTCTGATGTTTGGTGGCGATACATTTGGCAAGAGAATGTGTTTGGCAATACATTTTATGGGATAAAATTTTGCTTGGCAATATGATTTACGGGAGAATGAGTGAAGAGATTGTTTGGCAATACAAAAGGCAAGAGAATCTGTTGGCGGTACATTTGACGAGGTTTGTTTGGCGATACATTTTAGGGCTGTTCTGATAAGGCGTTCATTTCATTTTTATTGTTAGTTGGAGGCTTAACCATCGACGGTGTCGATCCGGATGGCTCAGCTGGTAAGGCAGCAGACTCTGAAGATTGGTACAGGCAGCGTCAATCACGATCGGTACTACCGCGGCGTGGAGCGCCGCAGCACCCACGTGGCGCTGGCGAGGCAGCACTCCACATCCACAGCATCCAGACGAGACACGTGCGTGGTGCCACGCAGTAGTACCGATCGTAATTGCGTGGCGACACATTTGACGAGTTTTTTTTTTTTTGGCAATACATATAGTACATAGTGTCGTTTTGACACTGCATTTTCCGAGGTGTATACCAAGAGGTGCGCTCGACAATTATCTGGGTCACCTCGCACCTCGCTCGCACCTTCCCATAGGCAGTATCAGCTGCAGCTACAGTATTCAACTGCGGCTCCACCCTTTTTCGCTAAAGTGACACCCAACGAGATGTCATGTTCCCGGATGTCTGAGATCACATGCTTCTGTTTCGAGAGTTTAATGAACAAACATTTATTTGGAATAAACAAGCAAAATAGAAAAAGAGACCGATGATCGGTCGGCCAAGGCCCAAAACTAAAATTACATCGAGCAACCAGTGGGCGTGGCCTAGCCACCATGACAGAGATAACTCGGACGCATTCGTCGCGCGCGATGAATGAGGATCTCGGATCACGCCAGCTTGCAGACATGGAAATAGATACTCGGCAAAATTGATATTAGACTACCGAACTTGCATGCAATATAGCAATAGCAAGTTATTGTTAGTCTTTTCAAATTTCAGTTGTTCAAGTTGACTTTACTCTTGAAACGATGCTAAACTGAAGTATGTAATGCATACCCGGTTATGTGTTTAAATGACGGATTTTCAGGCTAATTTCTAACAGAATTATAAAAGGGTGCTTGTAATCAGATCGGTTTTCTTTAGAAATTTTCGTCTACACTGCTCTTTAAGGGGTTATTTGATGTACCTGATCAAGAAAATTGCACTTGTTTCCTACCTTATCCTCGTTTTTGTAAGGTTACGGTGAGAATAATGTAGGAGAATGAAACAAAATGCATTATAATTATCGGCAGGGAACGCAGAGGTGTTAGGCGCAGGCTAGCTAACGTAAGTTTGACTACGTTACAAAATGGTTACGATATTCAAGTTCGTCACTTTCTAGATCCCTTTGATCACTCAGTGAAGATTAGCCCAGGCACTCGCTGGGCTCGGCTTTTTCGGTCTATTTTTACACTTTCTCATGTTCTTTCTCTAATATCTCTTCAGCCTTTCTGGTGAAAATAACTGGACCTCTTCAAAGACAATTCCTATTAGATGTCCAAGTTTCACAATGTAAATCTCATTTCCTTCTTGTAGTGGGCCCTCTCGATCCCGACGAAAGCTTCGATAGGAGCTACTACAGTGACAACAGCGCTACCGGAGACAGTGACGATGAAGACGCATTTTTCGGTAAGCCCTTTTCTCTCTTCTAGGAACGAATATACCTTTTTGATTCCATCTATTCTTCTAGATGTCTTCTGGAACACAATTCCAAAATCAGGTTTTCAGATCAAATGTAAGATAACACTAAAGAGGAAATCAAGCACTGGAGCATTCAAAACATTGTAAGGCGAGGACATTTCCTGACCATTCCCTTTAGCTTCTTCGTTCAACTGTTCATGTATTTCACTTAAAACAAATAAAGAATAAACATTTGTTGAGATGAATAAATTAATCGACGAGGAGTACTATTGTTTAGTTTTGATTTTTTTTTGTGTGAGCTATACACGAGGTTGTCAGTTGATTTATTGGCTGAAGCTTCGGCAAATCGCCTTCTTCAGGGGTGCGATTCATTAAAGGCAGTGTCCAGGCAAAATCTTTGAGCACGAGTGCTCATCAGATTATGAGAGCGGGTCGCCTCAATAGGCATTTGCCAAAGTTTCAGCGAAAATCTCGCAGAAGTAAGCGAGATATTCGCCTTAGACTCAGTACCCAAATCCATCTCCAGTGCCCGCTCCGCCCCTTCAGCGATTTCGTGGAAACAGATCAAATCTCGTCTGAGGTGGTCAAGACTTGTTTCACTGTCTGACAGTCTGGTCTCTCTCCATTCTCTTATGCTGGGGATGGCACTCTTCCCAACATGGTTCAACTTGTTAAACACGTATTCTTGAATTTGGCACGTATTGCAATCGATACTGGTCGAGAATTTCAGCCACAGATTTGGAAAAATCATGAAAATACCTACAAAAAGGAAAAGAATGACTTGCATACCCTTACCAGAGTGCTCAAAAGTTTATTACGGAATACTTTACGACGATTGATAATGTGATTTAGCCGCATAATGAGTTATCATCACTAGAAAGCCTTTTTGATGCTAACGTTGAATATTGAGCATTTTTATCAACAAATACAACGCTAAAATTTCACAATCAATTCCTGTTAGCAAATGGTTGCGGCCATAGTTGAGAAATCACACAGAAAGTCCACAAGCACAGGCTCTTGAGTGTGCTTTTCTGAACCAGTAATTCGTGTGTGCCTCCATTGTGTTAAAAATATGTTAAAATCATAAAACCAGGCTTTTTGAGTGATTATGTCAATAGACCATCATGGTTCATGGTAATTAGCTTGTTTTTCCCAACTAAGGCTGTTCGAACAGCCTCATAGCCTTCTTTCCAACTTTCACCGGACAACTCGTCCACGCCACAACTTTCAACCGTCTAAAAAGCACAAATTGTACGGTTTCTGCTTGCAAAACCTATATAGTTGTAATCAGCACTTCGAATAAAATTAGAAAATGCCAAATTTGAAGAATCGAAAATTTTGCCTGGACACTGCCTTTAACGCGTAACCTTTGGCTACGACCCGGTTTGAGGCCGATGTGGCGCTAGCTGCGATTCACGACCGTGCGGGCTGGTCACCGGCAGGTCACCGACGGGCCAATTTCAACCTAACGTCTGAAGGTCCGGCTAGCAGTTGGTTAAGCAGTTAGCCATCGGAAAATTGCTTAGAAAACTGCTCTATTTCGATTCAATTGATTGCCACTAGCCCATAACAGCTTTCCAAACCTAATGCTATTTTCTGCTACACAATTTTTGTCCAAAACTGCATTTTCATGAAAAATGAAATTTTAAAATAAAACTAACTGAAAGCAAGCAATGATCTCGAAATTAGTAAATTTAAGGCGGAAATATTCGAATTTTTACAAAACAGTTAGTAGAACTGAGGACTTCATATAAAACTCATAATATTAGAAATGTGATGAAGTCGTTAGCAATAAAAATAGAGACATCTGAAACTTAATTAAAGCGACGAGAGCTCATTTATCTCCGAGCGAACCTTCAAATTCTCCATAGGAAGAAAAGGATCGAAAAGAAGATGATCATTAAAGATTGCACTAAAACTTGTTAGCAGAATACTATTGTGATGATATCTTAGAGGGAAATGTACTACAAAGTGGTCAGGTGTAGCGTCGAAGTAAGGTTCAAGTTAAATTTCCATAAATTTACGATAATGAAAGGGGTTGCAAAATCTGAAATAATTGTTGACGTTCACAAAATAAAGTTTGTTTTCCGAATTGTTCATTCATTCATGTAACACAAGGTCCAGTATTCGAATAATTTGTCCACACATACGTTTAATAAAGTGTATAATTCGAGCAAATGGAAAAATTGCATATTTTTGAAATCATTATTATTTGAAGTAGTTTCTTGGTTTTTGAATCATTGACGAACTCAAATGTATTTTAAATAGGCGAATATTCCTACGTAAAATACACAGTAAGTGTCGCTGTCCAACACAGAAGTTTCAATAATCATGTACTATGTGTAATTCTTAGGTGCTAGTTGGGAAACTGTCCGA
This sequence comes from Ancylostoma duodenale, assembly GCA_000816745.1. Taxonomy (NCBI): domain Eukaryota; kingdom Metazoa; phylum Nematoda; class Chromadorea; order Rhabditida; family Ancylostomatidae; genus Ancylostoma; species Ancylostoma duodenale. Next base: position 1,613 of record KN728059.1, on the reverse strand, counting down.
GAAAATATGAGGAAGAGAGCGTTTCCACAGAAGATGGCGAGCCAACATGCGGTTATTGAGTGGCTGCTGGCTGGTTAACAACCTTAACCTGTGTGCACGTTAATGCATCGCAGGTTGCGTCTGCCCTGTGGTTACTCTAACCAGTTGGATTACTAGCCAGCGGCTAGGGCGCTAACCTAGTCAGCGTTGATGAATTGATCGCACCCCAGAGCTTGAAATGGGCGACTCAACCTACAATCTATTCGACCAGACGTGTCCACAACTTCAGAAAGGGAATCCTAAGCTTGGTTTTCGATCTCAAACTTAGCTAAGGGACGAAATACCTATAGAGGTCAACCACAAAGGTCAAAGTTTGGAACCGAGTAGCGACTGCTGACTGACTGGATGAGCTACTGTATACGACGCCGTTGCTCCCTTAAAAAAAAACTAAACTTTGATCCTAGCCAAAAGGCCGAGAAGCAAAGATAAGCAGTGCCGGCCAAAATTTTATAGCCTTTTCAACATTCCGCCATAACTTCTGCTAACGTAAAGCTTAGAAGTTCAATTTTTTATGAGAGCTGTATACTCTCAAGCATGATGGAAAAATGTTCAAACCCAGCCATTCCGTGGGCAATTTTTCTAGAAAAAAATTTTTACTATCAATGGTCCAAGTCTGTAATTTGATGCTCTCCAAAAACGGACACAAAATGGCTTCCATAAACGAAAACTGACCATGAATGAATGAAATGTAGTAAATAGAGTCAATTCCAGTTGAATTTTTGCGCTTGCGGACCACTGATTATGATATCGGTACAGAGTTTTGGATTTTTTCTTCCTCGAGCAACTGGATTCTTACGGGGTTTCATGGTAAGTAAAGATGCGTTAGGAATCACACTATTAGAACAGACAGTAGAACTCCATTCTTTCAGGATTTAACTGGATAAGATCCTCTGAAAATCAGGGGAGTTTATGAGACAACACAGCGGCGAAATGTCTTACCGTAGTTTTTGCAAAAATAGGCCAGTTCTGTTCCTACCTAATCAAAGAGACTAAAAAAAGATGTAATAATAATAAGAGCCCTCAGATGAACTGTGAAATCCCATGTGTGGACCAACGAAGCAAATGTGCTCGTGGTAGTAGTCAGTACCTCTCATTACACATTGTCCAACTCCATCAATCTTGGAGCAACATGGGGATACATGTACATGCCAATGTTTCACGAGTCCTAGCACTTCTTTACCTCCCATAAAATTCTGTGGAAATGCTGCTGCTCGTGCAAGAAAAAATTCCCATTTTTTTCTCGTGGATTGCACTGTCGGATGCATCGCAAATATCGGTGTTATTTCAATAGTTCTAAAGAGCCCGGGTTCCAGAACAGCTTCACTTGTTTAGCTTGATACGGAGAGTCAAAGGAATCAGGGTTGATCCCAAATGGCGAGAACACTTGTGACGGGTAACTGTTAGAGTGACCTCATGTAGACCTGGCATATCACGGTTATTGATCCACGAGCGCACAAATTCTACTATAATTGAGTCTATTTGACTACATTACATTCATTCATGGTCAGTTTTCATCTATGAAAGTAATTTTGTGCCCGTTTTTGGAAACCACCAAATCACAGATTTGGACCCTT
>KN728058.1:0-21986 GCA_000816745.1 Ancylostoma duodenale | reverse complement strand
TATTTGTGCATACCCTAAAACGGCAATTAATTTCGCACCAGCCTGATATCTACTGCAGCGGCTGTGACCCGTGGAAACAGGGAGGTGTAGAGTTTCGTGATCTCTGCACCTACTTAACAGTTGACTCACCTTTTTTCTTTTCATTCCCCTCGTTCATGTTCGTCTCATTTCTTGAGTTCCCAATGCCATTTCACTCCTCGGATTAATACGAAACTTTGACGACCTCTGAACTGATCATTACTCCTTCCTATGGTCTTTCTCACGCCCTCTCTCAAGATTTCCCATGGTCTTCGTGGTGAGCGATAACGAACCAGGGGAAGAAACACATCGTGCAAATGAGCGTTCTCACACTCTGTGTTATACACCAAAGCAAAGCCGCCAGGACTCCACAAAGCGGCCCTTTTCAGTGCATGAGAGACATGAGACAGCTTCTTTATGTAGTTTGCAGATGTGGTTGTGATGTTCATGTAATCAATGGAGACTGAGGCTGTGCAGCTTTCTATTTCTTCGAAAGGCTGAGCGAATTTTGATGGTCAGTGAAAGCAATGAAAACTCATGAATATAAACCTTAATAACGCCAAATGTGATAATGCGAATGAAACATGAATAAAGAAAAAATAAACAAGCAATGAAGTACATAGTTGGTGGAGAAACCTCATCGATGTGAGTGACCTACGGTAAACATCTGTTACGTATACAGGATGGGCCAAAATTAGGTGAATTTAACTTCCTGAACGAAGAAGCTACAATATCAAGGAGATCTCCAAGAAGGAATGTCTCTCACAGCAACAACAATCTACATTTGATTTCGAATGCTATCAATGTCTCTATTAATGTCGATAAAGGGCCTTCAGACTAACCAGGTACGTAGGTGTCGCCTGCGGCACGCAAGTAGTGATCACTATCATTCTAGAGTTTTTGTGAAAAGCTCCCTCAAAGCAACCAACGCCAATATGTGGTTCACAGCATGCATTTGATCTGCGAATCGGCCAAACACAGAAATCCTTTGAGCGGAAGCCGAAGGAGTTCGTAGGACACCAACTGAAGATTACGATTTGGAAAAGTTTTGCGCCATTCACGGACCCTCTTGTGGGCTCCACAACCGGGTGATAATTGCTCTCATGCGAGAATCCCTCTCTGATTCTTTCCTCACGGTTGTCCTCATTGATGACTGGATGATGTTCGTTTCACGAGAGATTTGATGGAAACGACTCATCGGCATGCGTCGGCCACACTCAGTTTCTTCGCGATTTTGATACAAATTTTTGCGGAACGGTATTTTCCGCTGGTGAAGCTAATGCCTCCTGTAACCAGAGCTTTGTCACACTGTACCACTATGTGGATATGGTTCCTGCACATTTTTGCAGGGCTACAACTGTTTGGACCATTGAAAAAATTTAACAATACTCGAAAGGACCTTGAAGCTTGCCAATAATGAGCAAATTCACAGCGCGCGAGCAGTACCCATATTTTGGCCCACCCTGTATATTAGGGTCTAATACTATGAAAGCGCGCTAACTCTTCTATCTTTATCAACGTGCACTTGAAGCCCTAAACACTCAAAGTACCTTAGAAAGCAAATCGTTGCGCATCTAAGAATACAAAAAAAATTGGAAGGCTGCCGACTGAAGTCGTACAGATTTGGAGAAAACACCAAATAAATTCTTTTGTACAGTGCCGCTGATAACAACTCTCTCGAAACCAATGTTATACCAAATGAGAAAAGTGTATACATATTACGAGAGCACATGCGAAAAACCGCTGCAGTTTAGCAAACTAGAGCAACATAGTCCGGCTCCAAAACCACTTACCCACTTACAGACGATGGTGTTGGTAAAATATGATAGGCTCTGATAAATGGGCGCTAGGGACGCAGCTTGAACAGCGTAATACATTGAGTGCAAAGCCTAGTACATGCCTAGATTTCCTTCCAGTTCCTATCATCCTCTCCTCAATTGCTGCTTTACGTACTAGCTTCCTGTTTGTAGCAGTAACTGATGAACATTAGCAGCAGCTGAGAGAAGATGCTGCCGGTTCCTCGTCGACGTACTACATTGTCATTTTTTCAAAAAAAATTTCCACGATGGGCCCAGGCGTACGTGTCAAAAAAATCCGCACAAAAAGCTAAGGAAAGAAGATGGGAAGTTCTGTCTTATGCCCCACGTACCTCAGTATCGTCGCTATCGGACTGCAACTTGTTTCTGTCTAAGAAGCTTTCCTCGCAGAGAAAGGGTGGAAAAACCATGAAAATGCCGCTATCGGGATATGCGCCCGTTTTGCTTCAGAGCGCAGTGAGTTCTTGAACAACGAAGCTCGTCTGCTCGTCCCCTGTATGGAGAATGAGGAACAGTAACTGAAGGGAATGTTGGTAAAATTTTGGTTGAGGCTTCTCGCCATCGGCCTTTAGAATGGATTGTGTTTTGCATGGGAACGCACATCCATAGTTCCACAATCTAATAATTTTTTTCGAAAAACTTATTTTTTCTTTGCGTAATATCCGCATGGCATCATAGGAACAGGTTATTCTTTCCGTTTAATTCATCCTGGGACGTACAAATCGGAAAATATGCGATTCAATGCTTTTTTCGATTCAGTTCTAGTGGAACTTCCGCCTTAGTCTGAAGACTCCATCGCTGAAGTCCCTTCAATTCAATGGATTCAGTATTTATTAATATTTCCAAACTTCTTCTGCAGTTTTTTTTCTATTGCGTGATTCCGCGGATGCTTCCCTTTTCCACACCTTCTTGCTTCTAAAGGAGTGGTTTCCATTTCCAAGCTCCGTTTTTCCCACTTTTCTTGATTTACTTGGGCCTGTTGTTGATGACTCATTATGGTTAGCCGCCCGGCATAAAATGCATTGGCCGGAAGCAATTTCTAGGTTGAGTGCAGATTCATCTTGCAGCAAATAATGCAATTAGCAACAATTACATGTGCTTGTGACGTTTAGCCCAAAACAGTGATGTTAATCTATACAATGAAATCTCATTAAGAATGATTAGATCTGCCTAACCATTGAAGGCGTTCATGTTCACTTCACTCACTCTACTGCTGCGAGCAAAGAGATGAGGCTCCTTCTCAGCCGTTCGCGCTTTCCGATCATTACCACTTCTCAGTGAGCGAGTGAGTTCCTTTGTATACGTCGTAATACTGCGTTGGTAGCTATATATAGTAAGTTTTAACGCCTTCATGCCATGGTGTTAATTGCCTTGTTTGGCTGCTCTGATCTGATCTTGCATTCGACCTGAAAATTGAGCCTGACGAAGATATAATATGCTGCATGCCAGATTGAACTTTCAGTGAGGTTCAGAGGCAGAAGCATGTTGAAGCACCGCTGTTTTTTGAAGGATAAGTATGACTCCAGGATTTTTCCAAGACTGTTCTCCTCTCCTATGTATTAGGTTGATGCGAAAGAAATAGCGCCATTTTTTTCAAAGACATATAATTTTGCTAGGACAGAGTATGACATCTGGATATGGTATTCTGCTTGTAGAGCAAAGAAAGCTCTTTTATACTGTTGGTGTTGGAGAATCCCCTTGCAGTTAGCAGTCGTGATATAATTGAAAATGTCCAGGAATCTCGTTGTCAATTTTTCAAATTTCCTTGATTTTTCTCTGACACTACGAGCAATGCTGTCCAAAATACCTTCTTTGTATTTGGCGAAGACGTTGTCATCTACGCCACGTGTGAGCTCTGGTGTAACGGCTTCGATTCTAGGGAAACGTAGATGAGTACTTCTGAAAGCATTTCCTTCGTTATTTCTAGGATTCTTGCTGGATGAATCTCTCCAAGCTGCTTTCTGGAGAAAACACCTCCAACAATACCTACTGCCGTTATTGGCTCTAAAAAGTCGCGAAGCGGCTGCTGGAAAAACGCTCCAGACGCTCAAAAGCGCATTTTCTGTACCCCAAATTTTGGTCAAAATTCCAATTTTGGTCCTCTCTAATGAATTTTATGGTTTGCCTAAGTTGTCGTTCATTAAAGTTGTGAAAGAAAGTAGAGTCAACACGAAAAAGCGCCATTTCTTTTGCATCAACCAAATATAAAAACACAGTCTGCCAAAAGATCGAAACTAAGAGTAGTTTTTCTTATTCTTGTTTCAATTAGTATAGTATATAATTTTTTGGCCGAACACAAATGTTTCACGTGGTGATGTCCTTTTTCCACAATTATCTGAAGAAGGAGTGAGTAAACAGTACTTCGACCGGCTTTATTATGTCTCAGCGTAAGTAAGTCGAGATACTCAGATCAGGTTCACATCTTTTTCTTAGTTATGCACACATCTGACCGGTATATGCCACGAGGATAGTTTCAGAAAGAACTGGAACCACTATTGCTATCCAAAGCATGGTCCTTTCGCTCCTCACTGGAGAACTAAGTGTAATATTAGAGCGGTAAGAAAGTCTTGAGCCGTTTGAGAGTTTTTCTGCTTTATTTTATTACTCAGCATACAGTGGAATTTACTCAACAATACACTCACCATAGTTAGGCACCACAAAGCCCCACTTAATGAGCAGGTCAGCAATCCCCTTCTCCCAGCACAGGGGAGACTGGGAGTGAAAGGAATCGCTGACCACCCTTTCAACATCCTCAACATCCTCAACTTTGTATAATGGGGCTGTCTCAAAGCCTCATTTGGTAACGATTGTGTTTGTGCAGCACAGAATGAGAACTTCTTTTATTTGTCACTTGGTGAGCTTTCCGCGCGTGGTGCCTTCTTCAGATCTTAACAAAAGAGAACATTACATACAACTAACAACATAAGTGGTGACTGTAAGCACCCACCGAGCTCGCTGTTAGAGGAAATGAAAGGTGTTCGTGTCGGGATTACAGTGGTTATTTATACAGTAGTTCGCGATACTGTAATCTTTTCTAATGGAAACACTGCTGTTCCTCCTGTTTTTCTGATCGATCAAGCAATGTACTTCAGAGCCTTCACAAGTTCGTCCTCACTATTAGTAAGACTGGGGACGTCTTGGTGCTCGTCGATGTTCATCAAGTCTTTTCCTCAGTGGCCGCTCAGTTTCTCCCACATACCGCTGTCCGCATCCACTGCAAGTATCAAATATACGGTTCCACAGAATGAGAACTTCTTTCATTTGTCACTTGATGTCAGGTGACAAATAAAAGAAGTTCTAATTCTGTGCTGCACAAACACAATCCTCAACTTTGGTGAATTTTTTCTTAGCTAGAAATGCCTTGAGGGAGCGAAGTAAGTGGTAGTCGGAAGGGGCAAGGTCAGAAGAATAGGATGGGTGGGAGACCTTGACCCATCCCAGCTCCTCCCATTTTTCACCGATCTCTTTAGCTATATTGGGCCTAGCGTCATCATGACATAGGTGTACAAGAAACTAGTCTCGACCTTTTTCTCGAACAGCATCCAGGTCTTTCTGGAGCTGACTGGCGCAAGTGCTACCGTGACTGTATGTGCTTGCGGTAGCAGCTCGTAACATAACAATCCTAGTGAACTCCAGAAGAAGCAAAGGAGGCATTTGTTTGGGTGAGGGTGCGATTTGGCGAATCTTCTATTCGACGGAGCCACATGACAAGATGGGTATTAGAATCGTAGAAGACCCAACTGTCATCTCCAATAATCAGGTGTTCAGGAAACTCCTTTCGATGCCTATTATGGAGAAGCCCCCGAGATTGGTCTCCAATTGCCTCAAGATAGATGATGGGTACCGATCAATAATCAAAAGTTCTGGAACTTTCAAAAAAATGGGCGCAAGACTTCCTTACCACCCTAATATATGGCAGCGTTCCATGTCTAACCTACAGAATTATCCAACCCTGTTGTAGCGCAAGAGATTAGCTGTACCACATTCTAACTGCGATTGAACCCTGTGGGCTGTGGGAATGTCTTCGTGCTGGTTTTATACCTTTGAGCACTTTTTTGTGACGCATCACCTGGGCAATAGCGAAAGCCTAATGTGTTCGGAAAAAGCCTAACACCTGGCACAATGGTTGCATGAATTAGAAATGTAGGTGTGACTGTCCACACCTGCCCCCGTCACACAGGTGTTCCATACGGTTTCCTCTATTTGCAAAAAAAAAGAATCTGGACGTACACCGCCATCATATTTGTAGTTGTAGCTCCTTCCATAAAACACACTAATCCTGATACCTTCGATGAATGTAGACCACAAAGATACATTATTTCTGCTAATCCAGAAGAACGCAAGAGCGTGACAGTTCCATTTGTACATTCTCCTCCTATTTTATTTCGCACTTCCTGCTACCATGAAATTTCTGCCGGCGGTGAATCGGCGGTTCGTCCAAGGTGGGAAGTCGGTTGACCACCACGGACATGTGTGAATCCACCATTTTTTAATGGTACTAAACGTGGGTAAATTGGTGTAAAGTGATATCTGAGCCATGCACAGGTCATTTCTTATTCAATTATACTATTAATCATCGCACACTTTCACTATTGGTCCTTTTATTGATGCTAGCAAAAGCAAACATTACCTGCTAGGTGTTGCCTGCGACAGTTCAGCTAAGATAGTAAATCCGTACAGTGCCTAACCAAGAAAGAAAAAAGCAGATTTTCCGTAGCTTCCCATATCGTCCTTCCGTACTTGAACCTTACCGACCCTCTCGAATGCATTTCTTATCCACCTGACTGTCGACCAGATGAGCGGATTATCCGTTTCCCGTTGCCCGTTTAGCCGTTATCCGCACGTTTTGGCCTGTCCGTTATCCGCCCCGTTATCCGGGCTTTTTCGCGGCGGATACCGGTGCGGATAGGGCCGGATGCAGTGACTCCATATCGCACGTTTTCATTAGAGAAGAGCATTTATTAGGTTGTCGGAAAAGTATCCCGCCACTCTCTTCCTTTTCTCGGCAATCTTTTCGCTGCTGCTCAGGAACTTTATGTCTAAAATGTATATAAAGCCTGGGCAATAGCCTTTCCATGCCAAATTCCTCTTCTCATTCCGTAACGGTTATGGTCGAAAAAATCGTCATTGACTAGAAGCATGTTTGACTGCTCCTGCTTTGAAAATTCATGAAGCACGGTAACGAAAGTGATGCGATCTCGGCTTGAGATGGACTAGGATATGGTGGACCGGTCGAGGTGGTTGGAGAGCTCCTCCTGGAGCTGTTTGAAGAGAGTCGGTGGCGTGGTGCCCGTGAACTCGTGAAGGAACCTTAGTGCTATCATAATACAATAGCTGTTCATCTACAATGCTGCTCCTAATCTTTGCAAAAAAGACGCGCCCGACGCGTCTTTGCATCGGCGACGCAAAAGCGCGTCGCAAAGCGTCGCGCGGGCATAACTCGCTTCAGAGTGGAGCTTTCGCGATTCCGAGGACAGATTCTTACTCAGCGCGTTGCGTGGAAGCTAACCATGTTCCATATCACTGTATTTGGGTGTTGCAAGATTTTCGCTGGTTTTTGGAGGCTCCATTGAGACACTCAGAAAACGGCAAGAATAATAACTGGAGGATTTTTGCCTGTAACTTCTCTGCATATGTAAAATGCCGGAGGTATTATCATAATCTATTCCTTGTGAATTGAGGGATACGCCTGCAAATTGAAACCAAACTTGGTAGATCGCCATGAAATGAGGAAATCTCGCTGTGGCTGAGGCAATACTTGCATGACTTGCGGTTCTCTCACAATCACTTTTCATCGTTACCACTGGAAATCCTAGTAGTACTCTACCTCGACTGTAGAACGTGCATAAACAGCTAAATGAGCGCCTCGTATGAAACCAGATTTGGGGTGCTCAAAAAGGAAATTTCCTCAGGAATATTCGCTCATCAAACGTGTTTCTCGTCCCTTTCATGGCACAACATCCAATTTTGAGTACATTGCACTGTTTGGGATAGGGAGCTCTACCGAATCATATGAAAATTTCAGAAATCTGTGCTGTTGGAATTTCCTGCCTAGATCACTGAAGACCTCTTCATGGCAGCCTACTGTGGTGGGATAGCTAGATCACCCTTACGTAAACATGTTCATTCCTGGTTTCGAATCACTCCCGTCAACAATGTTATCATGATTCCATAATTCTATAAAAGGAGAGAACGGGTAGGGTGGTGCAGTAGAGAGAAATGGAGCCAAGGAGTAGAGAATGCAGAACGGATGCGGCCAGTGGAAGTGTTTTGGGTGCCTCTGTAAGAGAGGAGTGCAACGAGATGTGCCCAACTCCCTGATGGGGTGCTAGCACACTTCTACCAATGCGGCGGTGGTGTCACCACGGCAAATGTGGATGTGAGGCGAAGATTGTCGCTGTTGCGAGTTCACCAGTTACCACGGCGTTGGCCCCAAGTCCTTGAGTTTTCGATTTTTCTCATTTTCCTTCCCCGCGATCGCCGATGCTAGCGACGGATGATCGTCAAGTTTGGCAACCGACCTTCGCCGATGTTGTCGACCGACTGTCGACGACTATCGTATTACCCCTCTATCATTTTCAGTATTGTAGAAGGTGTTCCGTAGATTAGAGAACTATCCGTTATCCAATATGACATTCTGTTGAAAGTTAGCGTTATATAACGGATGAGTGTTTGATAAATCACTGATTGGTTATTAAACACTTCCGCCGTTCGCCGTTACGCGGTATCCGTTATCCGGTCATTTTTGGCCGATCCGTTATCCGCGCCGTTACTAGGGCCGTAGAAAGTCCTGTATTCGCTCATCCATGGTGTCGCCACGTGCGGTGTGTTTAGCTCATGACGCTCTCATCAATTCTACTGCGGATCCAACGAGGGAATGTGCAGGTCCACCATGCGGCATGTGCGGATTCACCGTGGGAAGCAATGATACTACAGATCCACCGTGGGAATGTGTGGATCCACCGCGGCCACCTGCGGGGATAGTGCAGGAATGACATCACTCCCGCTACTCCACCGCGGATCGGCCTCTTACCGCGGATCCACCGCGGGAGGAAACTTCTGAGTATAACTGCACAGGAACACTAGACTTTATGAGGCTTGGGGCCACTACTACAAGCTCGTCAGACATGTTGTTCTTGCTTTTCTATGGGCATCGACACACCGTTATGACTTTCAACTTCCTATTTTCACCATATGAGTACAGGTCTGACTAGGTGACATCGGGGAGCAGGTGCGTTCTCTCTTCAAGACTACAAGAATTGTAGCGGCAGACAACCTTCACACATTCTGCCACAGAGTTCCAATGTTTTTGAAAAACTACAAATGTACAGTATTGAATGCTACAACTCCATTCTTCTTGTAGGCTTTAGTGATCTTCTCAGAAGCGTAATTGAAAAAATTACTCGATGCTACAACTGCAAAGAATTCTAATTTTCAGAACTCGTGCAGATTTCTTTTTCAAAACTATAACTCTAACTCTGCCATCTCTCAGTTAATACTAGAAAGAAAAACGATTCGGGACTGGAACAATGTGTAACAAACAACATGTGTTTTTTTTGTGGATGTTAATCTGATTTCATCCGTTTTGCTTCAGTATGAAGAATGAGAAAGCCTAAAAAACTTAGGTAAGTAGAATGATTGGGAGCTATGTTCATTCATTATTCCGTTTGATTAAAACGAAACATCTGCACCTTACGTTTTACAGGAGAATATGAAAATTGCCGTACTCGACTTGTACTGCTATTGGCAAAAAGTTGTAAATTACAGGCCGTCGAAGGTTCTAGAGAGGTGGCTGATATCGTATTCATATCATACACATTCTGTAGATCACTAATCACGAATTGCTTGAATGCCAGGACATGCTTGAGAAAGTTTTACCCCACTTCTTCTTCTTTCTTTTTTTTTTTGCTCAAAGAGGTTTTTCTCTTCCATCAAAACTACAAATGGGGCAAATATTTTAAATACCGTATCCGAGGATCTATCAACCAGATTTAGTTGGTGAAATCGCAAGTTTACTGGAAGCTCCGTAGGAAATAAGCTAAGATAGTAATTCTGAGCAAATTACTAGTTCCTGAGAGTTCCTTCCACGCATACGTGTTCTTAAAGAAGCACAACAAATTGTTGGCTTCGATCGTATTCCAACATGCTCATTCTGTTGTTTACTTCCAACATCTAATACTCTTTACTTTACTCTACATCTCTTCAGAAGAAAAAACGTCGTCAACTTGGCAAAATATCCCATTCCCACGTCACCCGTATGAGGTTATACTTTGAGGCTCTATTTTTCACAATTGCCATCTCCGTCTTAGCCAACAAATGCCTCAGCTTGAAGCTACACGTTGACTTCGATAGTTGGTTTTCTCCTTACTTACGGCCGATTGAAGGCACAGTAATTCACACAATCAATAATTCAAGAACCAATTGAAAAAAAATTGAGCACTCAGAAGCAGAACTCTTCCTCTCCTACATCCGTGTTTTAGACCTAATCGAAATTGATTATTCGGAAGGTATCCTCCCACTTCAGAATCGTTTTTGAGGTTCCCATACGAAAAGAATCTCTAGGAGCTGATTACAATGGTACACGTGATTGTGTGCAAAACCGCCGGCTAATCCGTTTTGGAGATTCAACTTTTGGGGAGCTTGCGGACGGAGGCAAGGCGAGACTACGGATTTTCAGCACTATGTCTTCCTTGTTACACATCAGCCGCACCTTCTATCCTGTCGGGGAGTAGATGATGTGAAACCCTCATGAAGAGTGCGAATTTCCCTAGAAAATGCGATTTTGGGAAAGCCTTATTCAAACCCTCGTCCTCTCCGACGGTATAGAACGTCCCCCCCCCCCGTCTTCCCTGCGAAGGAGTGCTCTGCGTATCCATGATGTGAAGAAGGAAGTTAGGATTTTTTCCTCAACGCTGCTCTGCACGCGATTGTGTTAGACGTGGAAAAAAGTTTTGTCCGCAACGAAGAATTCAAGTTTATTAAGCGGAAGCAATTAAGGTTATTCAACAACACTAATCAAAATGTACACCATCACGCCCATGGGACTGCTAGGAAATATCTCGACAACATTTGGCGAGACTGATGTTGTCGGCGGCTGTTTGAGAGGTGTGTTCTCATTCGTACTCTTGAAGCACCAAGTTCCTTTTGACCTCTTCTCACAGAGCCATAAAGTATCAAATGAGCACAAGGTTTTTCAATCGTGGACCAAACGTGTATCTTGACCTAGGTTCACCAATTAGTTCGCAAGAGAACTCTGCACAGTTTTGTGCGAATAAATAGAATTTAATCGCAAAACAAAGTTTTTCCATCGTGGACCAAACGTGTACCTTGACCTATGTCATATACAGGGTGCGCCATGAGTTCTTGCACACCATATTTAGTACCACCACAGCAGCAGAATTCAACGTAATGACATTACCTCTATAGCCGCATTAAGACAACTCAGTGGCAACCTAAATAATCTATAAGATCGGGAAAACGTCAACATTTGCTTTTGTTATAGCTCAAAGTCGAGTGAAAGGCGCACCCATCGCGGCACGGTTGTATTTTTTGGACGAATCCTTCCAAATATCTTTACATTACGAGCTCAAACTTTCGTATAATGTAGCTGTTGATTTTCCCTTCAACATTGTTAGCATTCCACCGTCAATCGCATTCAGATTTGTGCTGGATGATAGTCAGATCTCAGCACAGGATTTCTTCTGCGCACCACTCCGTAGACGCACTTGCTCCATGAGCAGATTCTGAGCCTTACTGGAGAGTCACATTTGGACTGTGCCACATGCATCTAATGCTCTAAGGTCTCCTTTTACCTAAAATGCTGTCCAAGTAAGACTGAGCGCCGAGTTGATGTTGTGAACCTTAAAAATCTAAGAAAATTTGCTCTGACCAGCCATCCTTTTAAGAACATGATGAAACTCTTGAAGAAAAGTGAAAACGGAATTCCGTTCTCACTCCAGAATTCTCCAATGCTTTTTACATCTGCTCTATTTTTCTAGTAAAAATAGGACAGCTCTGTCCTGAAGAATGGGTCCAGTTCTAAGATGATATCGTTGCCCCATGCAACGACGGGTGCGCCTCCCACTCGACTTTGAGCTATTACAAAAGAAATTGGCGACATGTTCCCGATCTGCTAGGTGATATGAGTTACTATTGAGTTGATTTAGTGCGGCCATAGAGGTCATGTCATTGCGTTCAATTCCGCTGCTGTGGTGATACTAAATATGGTGTGCAAGAATTTATGGCGCACCCTGTATGTTAGACTGAGTTCATTAGAAGTAGCTATGAAGAACTCATAACGCGACAAGTGATTTGATGCTTTGGTTCACGTCAAAGAGTGTTTGTAAACATCTTCAGCTGGAGAATGCTGTAATCTTCCTTGTGCACACGTTTTTCTGTCTTTCTTCTTTACCAGCGACTTCCACCTAATAATAAGCTCGTTATGAAACTCCCTGGTCTCCGGAAGAAATACAGACATTTTATTTCACTACTTGACTCACTTTGACATCACATTATTTTTTTTTGTTTCCGTTCACAAATTCCCTTGAGCTACTCATTTATCACTCTGTACTTGTTATCTATCGCATAAGGCTTTTTTGTTTTATACTCCTTAATTCTGGGCTAGTTAATCCCTTCTTTTTTTTATTTGGCTTCATTCACTAGTTCCTTCGGAAACGAAGCAAACTAAAGCAATTTGCGATTACGTTGACATTTAATATTACGGCATTTCCGCGTTCATTATTTGCCTTTTGAAACTAGTGCTTTGTCTACTACTTTCATAGAAGTGTTCTAACAACTCAACTCGACCTCTCCTTGGATTGTTATCCAAGCTTGCATCATTGGAATCGACATTGGAGTTCACAGTTTGTCTCTTCGCAAAAAGACAGACTTACTTATATGTACAGTTCAACGCCGGCATTGGTCCCAACGTCATAATCTTAACATCGCATGAGGCTTTTTTGTTTTATACTCCTTAATTATGGGAAGGAAGGATACCAGATGTCTGTGACATATCGACATGGGGTACCTCATATAATATGAAGACAAAGATGCTGATCCCAATCTGTTCTTACCCGGCTGAGGCCCGGGTAAAACCGTGGCCCACCGCAATAATTGGTCAAATGAGATGCGTGCGGTGCAGACGCGTGCGGGTGCGGCGCGGATCTGGAAATCCGACGTGGGACCGCAGCGTCCCCCAAGCGCTGCCGCGGAAAGCGCGTACGCGTTCGGGACTTTTTTGCATGAGCTTGGGTAAGCATCCACTTACCCAAGTCTACAGTGAGAGCACAGCCCTTCGCCCAGATTCAGCTGCCATCCTAGGATTGAGGCGTGCTAACCAGTTCACCGCCCCCGAATCACAGCCTTTGAGGGGCAAACGCAGCTCGTACGTTCGGCCTGGGTTCGCCGTCCTGGGATCTCTGAGAAAGTCCACTTTCTGCATGCACCCACCGTAGCTGTATAAAGATGGCGTGGCCACACAAATTTTAAAATTAGTGATTAGCACTCCAGTCACTACGCAAAATTTTATGGAAAAGAAATGAGATTTACTCTGAAACGATTTAGTATTATCACGCAGAATTTCTCCTCTCAAGCGATAGAACTATTAAGTTGTGCCGCTAATTATGCTGTTTTGGCTGAAGTCTTGCATACGGAGAGTTTTGCGACGATATTCACGAAAATCATATCCATTTTGTAGTAGCATGTCATTTTGTAGAGCTATTTTGAGTGGATGTATGTAAATAGAAACTTTACCTATGCACTGTAGGTACGAACATTCACGGTGAGTCTTTTTTTTTGCAGCGACGTTCAGTAGGAAAGTTGAGCGGATTCGGGAAGAACGTATACCTGCTGTGGTCTGGACAAAACGCACTTTCGTTCAGGGTTAGTAATGGGTGGTAATCACAAATATCGTACATACAATACTCATCTAACAAGGTACTATTGATCCTGCTGTTTTTACCTTTTTCCAAATTTGGCCCTCTTCTCAGATTTCTCCGTGAGCTTGCAGTTCATGAATGTGCTGGTTATAACGATAACTAGCATTTTGTAAGGAAAGGTAAGCTAATGGAGGAAAAATCTAAGAAAGCCCGAAACTACATTGTCCCACAGAGACAACGTGGTGAAAATTAATGGAAGAGGAGACATAATGCGTAAGGCTATTATATTCGGAACCAGCACATTCAAAATCTTTGTATGCAACTTTTTTCAGAGAGATTTGACAAGGGAAGTGCACGAAATTAAGCTGCGCCTTCGGAACGAGACATATACGGTTGGAAGGCTTGTCCCAAACCATGTTACAGATTATGCTTGAAATCTGCCAAATGGTTAATACATACAAGCTCAGAATCCTGTCATACTGACATGTACCTCACGCACTCGCAGCTTGGCGGCTGGATAACCGAGTGGGTAGCGATGAAGACCCATAGGAGGAGGCTCAAAGGCTTGCATCCAGTCTCCGGATTTTGTTTTGCAAACTCAGTGTTTTTTTTATGGCTGACCTTTAACACGGTGAGGAGCTGTTCAAGAGATGGAAAATGATATCTTGTGCTGTTGGCGAGTTGTGTTGGTGATATCACCCTGACCAAAATTGGCAAGCGAAAGGGCAACCACGCGTGAGCAATCGAACATTTAAGGTGGTTAATGAATGAGAACATGACCGAATAGATTGTATGGCATATCAAAATACCTGGTCTTTGCAGCGACATTGCGTAAACACCGAGTATAGAGCAATTGTCCATTATTTCCAGAGCAGCACTCGTAGTCGTTGTTCATTCATCTCCTGGAGGGCTCCGCACCCTGTTAAAGATCAGCTATTAAAGTATGCAAAAATCTGTCCGGGGACGGGATACAAACCCTCATCCTATGGATCTGCATTACTATCCACTTGGCTATCCAGCTGTCAAGCTGTGAGTGAGTGAGGTATGTGTCAGTATGGCAGAAAATGGAATTTTGAGCTTGTATTAACCATTTAGCGGATTTTAAGTGTATTCTGTAACATCGTTTGGGACAAGCCTTCCAATAATTTATGTTTCGTTTCGAAAGCGCAGCTTAAGTTCGTGCACTTCCCTTGTGAGAAAGCTCGAACTTCAGGCCTGTAGTGGGGCCTCTGAAGTACAATTATACTTTACGGTCCGCATATCTTCGAGACTTATTATAGCGAGCGTGAACGAAATGATCTGAGTATGCCCTTTTTTAACAGATAAACACTAGAGAACTTCTCTGTGAAATAAACCCTACAGACAATCAATTTCGGTATGCGAGAATGAACGTGAAAAAAGCTGAACATCATCCTTTCATCAATTATATGGGATGAGGACCATATGTTATATTTAGAACATCGTTCGTTGGCTTATCTCTACCCAGTATTTGCGTGTTCTTGCTCAGCTACAGTTTAATTGATAATGCCGGTTCCCAGCTATTTCTTGACTACAAATTCGACATCGAAACACGGAGAACATAGGGATTTCTAGCACATATTTCCTGTAGGAACTTTCGTTGTTGCCGAGTGCATTGATCCACTGATTCAGCACGCGTTCACAAAGCGTTCAGAACGTCCATAAAGCAAAATCTATACAAGATCCTTGATTTTGGAAGCTCTAAAAATTTCTTCTAAAAAGTTTAACGGAAGCAATTTCAATAAAGTTGGCTGTTATCGGAGCATATGAACGTCTTTAGATACCGTTCCTCTGACTTCTAAAATCCGCTTTTATGGGAAATATGGGAAACCCTATGTATATACATAAGTAATGCTGAAAAGGGAAACTTCTCGGTTCCCATGAATGATCCTCTGAAATTCCCTTTTCGCGATGGATCCACACATCCCCACATTCGTTCGTAACGCAAATTCACCGTGGGTAGAGAACGGTAGGAAACAGTAGGGGTCTTTCTCAAGATTTTGTGGATTCTACGCTGAAGTTGTCGAACTGACCCTTTTTTCAATTTTAAGTTCTACTCAATTTCCATGTTAACATTATTAATTCAAATAGTAATAACATAGGCTTTCCATAGAATCTGGCGGATCAGTCAAGCATGTGCACGGTCCAGAATTCCAGTGTTATTAAAGTACAGAATTATATGCCTAGTAATGTTTGGGACGTCAGAGATGAGTCAATGTTTTGCCTGGAACGTCCTTTATCTTTCCATATCTAAAGACGTTCACCAACTTCCCAAAAGTAAGATTTCGAAAATAGCATGCGTTGAAAGCGCTAATCACGGAAGCGGTATTTGTCGCAGCGACTGCGCATAAATTCACACTCTGTAACACTGCTAACGGGTATTTACGTCAGGATGGTTTTAGGAAAAGCCTGTGGTTAGTACATTTGTGAAGAATTGTATTTACTTGAACCTCTTCCATAATCGTCTTGCTATGACCTACAATACGTAGTATTTGATTGTGAGCCAGCTGGGCGTCCCCTTTCTTCCGGCATCCTTTTGTAGGTGACGTCATCTGTAGGAGGATACGGAATGATCTGCTAATGGTGTGGAAAACTATGTACGTTCTTCACTCCAACTCAATCAGAAAGGGGAGGGTTCGATCAAGTTGGAAGTTCAGAGGCGAAGTACTCCTTAAGGGTCAAATATTTCGCTAACAAAGCGAATTCGGAGTTCCAGAAGCTATCAAAACACCACATAATTCTCGGTAATGTTCGACAGCGCAAAGCTATTGTTGGCAAATATCTCAGAGAACATTATAGGGTCTCGTAGATAAAAATTTTTACGAGTTGTTCGTTGTTTACTTTTGTCTTTTATTAACCTTAGTTTACATCCGGCCAATTTTTCGGATTCAGTCTGTTGTTTAGTTTTTTTGTTGCATCCAGGCCTTCGTGGATGTTTCATGCGTGTTTTATGTTTGTTTGAGAATCCGCATGATATACCCATGCGAAAAATTAAATAGAAACATGTGGATACGCAGGCAATTAGAGTGCCACATTTCATGCGGTATAGAGTCTCGGATATTAGAGCATCCTTCACACAATCTTCAATAATCTTGACCATATCCGCCAGTTCTTTCGATGTCGTTCTTAAGATTTTCCTTATGCAAAAAAAAAATAAATGGAAGACGATACTGTGCCTGGACGAGTTTCATTGTCAACATGAGCCCACGAAATGGTCATTCCGATATTCGTGAAAAACAGAGCAATTCTCTTGCTTATTACACAGGTGAATTATGCGGAACCTTATTTCCTCTTTGGATGTGTTTTGATATTGAGAACGAGATTTCCGCAGCGGATCTTCCTACTTTTCCGTTGTATGTGCTTTCACGTCACAATATTTCGTTATTACATAACGATTTTTTAATCCACTCAAAGGTTCCCGCTATTACATCTGAATTTCCTATCCTGCTAATATATGCAAAAAGCGTTATTATTATTTTTGTTATTGCAGTAATCGTCCCCTGACTAACCCTTCACTGTTCAGAGCAATTCTGCTTGGTTTACATCATAAGAAATTCCGGAAAACGCGCAAAATTATACTTACAATTTACTCATCCATTTTTTTGATTATATAATTCACACTCCATTTTTTATGTATGTTGGCCGATGTTGACGGAATGCGATACTCCGATAAATGTGCAGCACGAACGCAGCTCAAACGGCGTAATGCGTCGAGTCGAAACCCTAGCAGCATCTCCACCCAGCTGTTGCCATCCTACCTTCGATTGTTGCTCGAGCTTTCGTCCCTTTTGCAGGAATTGCTGAAGAATGGCAGCTATTGAGGTGGGGATGGCAGCAACTGTGAGCAGATGCTGCTAGGGTTTCTAGTCGATGCTTCTACGATTTACGATTTACGAAAATCAAGTTTTTTGTTAGGCACATCCCTGGTGGTAACCATGAAGCCTGCGAACGGATTGAGCATTCCATTGCTAGCGTTGGGGTCTGATCAGACCAAATCAGAATTATGACGATGGCGAGGAGTGTAAGAAATGGGCGAAGGTTATCTGTCCTACAAGGTGCCCCAGAATTCTTAGCACAGCTCCAGTCCTGCGAGATTATTTTGGCAAAGGAAGGCATCGAGTTGTTTTGGGAATTCCTATAACTTCCTGCTGTTCAAGCCGCAATACTTTGTTCATTTTGTTCAACTGCTTATTCAACTAAGTAGTGTTTTGTATATGGTTTCACCACGATCGAGCCCCCACCGCTTCTCAAAATGTCGTTCCAAAGTCGATCATGAACTTAAAGGAAGTGTCCAGGCGAAAATTTCGATACTTCAAATCCAGCATCCTCTTACTCTTCCTTAGCCGTATTCGGCGCGGTTTGGCCAAGAGCCATGCGTGGCCAAATGGGCCACATGTGATGGCCTCGTATTCCGGGAGCAGCGCGCGCAATTCAAAATCGGCGCTCACTGGGCCAAGCATGGCCCACTGCTTTTGGTAGGGCCATGCGACAAAATCTTCGTTTTTTGTCGGGATTCATGCATAGCTTCCATTCTTTCAGCAAAAGGGGCCTTCTCAGACATTCGGGCGCGAGTCCCGCCTGACAAAACGCCCCCTTTCCATTTTCGCGATAAAATCCGGTGCACCGGCGGGAGACATCATTTTGATTTCATTGCGAGATTGATCGGAAAGTATTGCAGGATTGTGATCGTCACGTGGCAGGTATACGCCTCCGGCGAGGGGTATATAAGAGCATCAGTTTGCAGGTAGACCTCAGTCCACTCTCCGACTCGGCGGAGAGTGAGTCCTACGGGACTCGTCTGGCCCACTGAGGCCCGGTTGAAACCGTGGCCAAGTGCAGGAACCAGACGAGATGCGTGGGAAGGGGCCGCGCGCAGATGAGGCTCGGATGCTAAAATGCGTCCTCGTCCGCTAGTGCCGGCCGGCGTCGGCGGATGGAGTGCGTGCGCTTCTGAATTTGACGCGCATTTTTGTATTCTTGTGCATTTCCGTTACGGGCAAAATTCGATCTCCGGGATCACTGGATAATGGTTCTGGGTATCATCGTCGGGACAAAATCCGGTCTCCCCCCGGAGCTCGCGGGACAAATTCGGGATGTTGCGGGACAAAAAACACGCAGTTTTTGATGACTCCCGCTCACACTCGGGCGGGAGTCATGATTTTGTCAGGCGGGACTCGCGCCTGAATGTCTGAGTTTATATCGCTCTTTCAACAGATGCTCTCAATAATGGCATAACACTGTTCCGTCTCATTGCACACTTGTCAGACAAGGTTACTGCGCAGAATGGAAAGATTCAGTGGCACAATTCGGCTAGTTCTGCTCAGAATTTCGAAGTGAACTATCTCGCCCGAGCTTCGCCTAGAGAGTTATTTGAGGTGCTGAACACGAGAATCATATCCGTTTTGTACCAGTACTCCGTTTTTGTAGGGTAATAACAAGCATGCTGTACAGATGGAATCCCTTCTCTCAAATGTTGTGTAGAGGGGTTGTTTTAGGTGCCGAATGTGGATATCGCATCCATTTTCTATCGTAACCTCCATTTTGGTAGGGATATGATGAGTATACGGTAGGAGATTAAGAAAAGTTGCCGATTTAAGGGAGAAAACGAAGGTGGCATGCAAAATAATGTTGACGATCGTGACCACCGCCTAAAGCAACCCTCCTATGCAAAATTTTAGAGGACACTGTGAGATACCGTGTCTACAGCAAACCTCCTGTAACCCTACAAAAACGGAGTAACGGTACAAAAAGGATATGATGTTTGTGTTCAGCTCCTCAGACAACCCGCCTCCATAGACGAAATTTGGAGGAGAAAAACTTTCATCGAAATGTTTGGGGCAGCACTAGCCAAAAAATGGCCTGAACTTATTTGTAACTCGCGTTAATTTAGTTATAACGGCAATTTATGCTAGATGCGTGCGTTCCACACGTGTGCGTCTGTGTGATGAAGTATGAGCACAGTCGCAGCAATGACGCGACTCACGTGCCCATCTTGTATGACTTGCCCTTCCGACAGTATGCGTATCCCACGCGTGAGAATGTCTCTCACGCCCTATACTGGGTGATGAGTTCTCAATTTGTTCGTTTTTCCGGCCTACAACGTTTCAGATAACGTGGTAAACGGCGCGCTTGTGGACAGGGCCGGCGGCCCACGCCGGAATACCGGGTCATATGCGATGGGCCATGCACGCTTGGACAGGGCCATGCTCCACTGGGCCATGCGTGGCTGGCCCAGCAGAGTTCGGAATACGGCTACACGACGAGCTGATTACAAGTATATAGGTTTGAGCCATAGAAACCTTGAAA
The DNA here is from genome assembly GCA_000816745.1 of Ancylostoma duodenale. NCBI lineage: Eukaryota > Metazoa > Nematoda > Chromadorea > Rhabditida > Ancylostomatidae > Ancylostoma > Ancylostoma duodenale. The sequence goes on along the minus strand of KN728058.1, from coordinate 1,951 downwards.
TTCGCGGTTTTTAGAAGGCTAAAAGTTACGATGTGGACGAGTTGTCCGGTGAAAACTGAAAAGGAGACTATGAGGCTCCCGCATTTAGTAAAAACTAGCTAATTTGTGCTAACCATGGCGTACAACATACAACATGTCTCGAAAATACTTTATTCCTTTTTTTCTTTGGTATCTTTTCTATTAACCAGTTTTCCCTCGAATTCGAGCCGAAATTCTTGACCAGTATCGATTGCAATACGTGTCAAATTCAAGAATACGTGTTCAACAAGCTGACCCATAATGGGAAGAGTGCCATCCCCAGCATAAGGGAATGGAGAGGGACCAGACTGCCAGACAGCGGAACATGTCTTGACCAACTCAGACAAGATTTGATCTGTTTTCACGAAATCACTGAAGGGGCGGGCTGGGCACTGGATCCGCTTTGGGTGCTAGTAGTGAAGATTCTGCCTGAACACCGCCTTTAATGCGATTGACATGCCACGTCCATTATTTTCAACGAACATCGCGTGGAATGAACATTACGAATTTTTCAATGAGAAAAGTCTGGGAAAAGGCTGCTGAAAATAAACACCTAAAATGACAAGTGTGATTCGATAGTGGAGCGTGGAAGAAGTGCGTGGAACAGTGCACGTCGGACTTTTCGAATTATCCTCCCAAATACTTGGACATTCGCCCATCAACCACCCCACCTGGTTGGTCCCTGGATCAAATTTATGCTACAATCTACGTAGTAGCACGCTATGCTGGACGCAGTCGTTTACAAAACAGTAGACAAGATGATGATGCCTACCTGCCTGCAAAGAACGACGCCCTTTTGAAAAGAAGGCCTGCTCGAGAACTGTTGGAAAAAAATTTGAAATCTAATGTAGATTAAAGTTACAGTGAGAATGGCCAACACCGTTGTTTATGAATTTTTTTTTCGATGTGTAGCTCCGTTTAGAAAAGAAAATTCTTTCTCTACAAGTTTGAGTGTTTTCTTGTTCTGAAACCTCGGCATGCCAACTATTATGTGTAATTCTTGTGCATACGAGGTTTTGTAGGTGGAACGTTTTCATGCCGTTCGTAACACTTTGTGAGCTTTGAACTGCCTGATATTGCCTGTATAGATCTCGCGAACTGCTTATCATCATTCTTGTCTATAGATGGCAACACTCACTCTTAAAGTTCGGCAGTGAAGTGCGGCAACATGTGCACTAGCGGTGGAACAGCGGGTGAGCTACGTTTTTGGTACCGCGTGGTTTCTGCATTCTGTGCTTGGAATGATATCGAGAAGCTAGCACAGGATGGGGAGGTGCTTGGCGGGTTAGACGGTAGATTTTTCAAGCCAAACCTCTTTGCAGGCCTCTAAGGGCGGCGATAGAGCCGAAACGTCAGGCCGCTAATAGAACGTCCCACCTACAAAACCTCGTAGGCACGAGAATCACACATAATCATTCTGTACACACATTTTTGACACACCCCTGTTGTCAGCATTGACAGTACACTTTTGGATTAAACAAAGATAAGTATGGTAAAGCGTCCCACGACAAACATGAAGGTAGTAATGGACGAGCACTTTTACAAAGATGAAGTAAGGGATGTTATTTTGGAAAAGAATAAAACCGAAAGATCAGAAAGCGGTTTTCAACAACTTGGTCTATGATTGTGGGTAGAATCATTATAGTCGGAGGATTAATAGGATTGAGAAGATTACGTTCCTTACTTGAGGCCCTGTAATTTCTGAATCAGGGTGATTTGTCCCAGTTGTGTGCGTCACTGTCCCGTCAAACGCAAGCATCCCTTTGCCGAGGACTTTCTGACAGGAGTGCTATGTGACAAGAAAATCCCGGTTCGCTCCAAGCCAAAGGTGTGTAGTGAAACACCCACCAGGTGGTACGGCCACGTTCTACGCGCCAACGAAGATAGAGTGTGCAAAGTAGGCCTCGATCTCGAAGTAACGGAAAAACGGCCA
>KN728056.1:0-18320 GCA_000816745.1 Ancylostoma duodenale | reverse complement strand
TCTTTCCCGTGCTCTCCTTTAATCCTCCCTACACGAACTGTTAGGAATTTTTGTCCTTAGGCCATCTCATACACATTTCTCTTAGCTCACATCTACATTTATTCGTCACAGATCTTTTTGCTCGTCTTTTTCTTCGACCATGCTCCCACCCTTTCATTGACTCACTCTTATCTATCATCGGGTAGTAGAACCATGAATGCTGGTTTTTGGCTGGAATGATATTCATTTTAAGAACAACAATACAATATCTCAGTCGGAAACAAATCATCGTGCCCTTCAGGAGGAAGTCGCAGCACCAGAAGGCAAAATAAGAGCTTTTACGCGCTTACCGGAAATTCAGTGGCGGTCCGATTGGACTCTTTCTGTGCCAATTGAAATGGCAAGTAGTAGCCTGACAGCCCCAAATCCTGTGTTACACAGCTCATATACACGCAACTTCCTAGTGCAGGCTGGGAGATGAGAAAGACTGATAGTTCGATCGGCAGCCGAGACTTCGGTTCAGTTAGCCAATTTCGGGGGTATTTTTGGGAAGGCGACTGCTGCGAAAATGTGCCTGAGCAGATATTCTTTGACATGAAATGTGGTACAATTCTGCCGCTGTTTTTATTTGTATACGGTTACACAACACACAAAAACCCATAATTTTCGCTGTTACTTTCCCAACTGTTTCGGGAATCGCAATCCGGAGGATACCAAGCAATACATGTATCCATAGATGCGTCATGAATCACACTGTCAGGTAACATAAAGCACTCAGGGGTACATGTTCAACAACCAGTACTTCAACACCGGCAAAGATACCAAGCATTCACACATAGTTCTACACCCTAATATCCTCATTTATGTATACAGAATCATTTTTTCTTACTTATTTGTCGGTTATTTATTTGTTCGCTTACTAAATTTATTTATCAATTTAGTCCGTCCAAAGAATCTCTTTTTTCATCTTAATTTAAGGATGAAACCGGTGAGAAACGATTGTGAAATTTTCCTACAGCAAAGTTCCTGTATAGCGTCTTTCCATAGAGGTGTTGCAACAGGTGCCGTATGGCGCATGACCTAGGCATTTTGATGTCCGCAACCGGTCATACAACCAAAATTGTGTTGTCTGCTTGCCCTTGTACTTGATATGTGCATTTTTCAACTTTTTGGAATGTTATGCTGTAATGTACTTAACAAGATGATCAGATGTGAAGCGTTATTTCCTTCTTTGGTGTGGTCCATTAGAGGTACTACTAATCGACACCAACATCACTTCCTGCTTTTTTTATTTGATGGGTGCATTCCAGGAAAAACCAATGTGTTCCATCCCATTATGGTGATTATTCAAATCTTTAGACCAACTATCCAACCTTCCGTGGTTGTTTGACTTCAGCGTTGGGTGCCCTATTGTGGGAAAAAGAACGACTCATGGGGACCAGTTCTCGTGTGGGGCATTACTACAGTGGATCGATTCAAGGTTGCTCGGAAATTGAGAATCCCGCAGGTATTGTAAGGTCAACTGAACCGGGACCAATTTTTGCATAGATAAGTAACAAGCTAAATTGCTTGAACAAAATAACACGAAAACCGATTCTCACCAGCATCCTGTGGACTCCTCAGAACTAACAGGTTCTGACAAGGTTATGTAAGACGCTAAATTATTTCCAAAAATTACCAAAAACTCAATCTTCACAGGCATCGTTGAAGCATCCCATGACTAATGGGCACTAGTTCACCCTAAGTTAGTTCCTTGATCCGTATGAGGAATGTGACCTCAGGCGACATCTAACGGGGGCCAGTTCTCGCTTGGAACAGAAGCAAGCTTTCTATGGTCCTTTGTAAGCATTGATGAACGTCTAGTCTCACATCCTTGGAATGAACAAATTCCAATTTTTCTAAGACTTCATGCTAACGAAAAAAGCCCTTTTTGGTTTCACTGTTTGATAATTTCTTGAATCTCCAATTGTCAAAATAAATTAGAGCTGCATACTTCTCCAGCAATTTCTTGCGCCATTCCTGTCTCGCCAATCAACAAAGAAACGCCGTGACCCATTCGTGGAACGTTCAGAACGTCATGGGCGTCTTCGTCTAAGAAAGCAACTTTGTAGCTGGTATTCTGCTGCGGTCTCATTGTAAAATGAAATTCGATTCAGTAGAACATCATCTGGTGCCGAGCTGAGAAAAACTTACAGAAAGCAGGTTTCGGCGGCGGGTTTTCAGCGTCTGTGAGGTTTTTTTTTCTGATGCGGGAACTGAGAAGGTCTCAACATTCGAATCCAGTGCGAATTCTATCTACAGACTATCCGCTATCAATGTCTAGAAAGTTGCCGTTCTCTTGTTTTTTTTTTTCGCGACGTGCTACGGAAAATCCAAAGTTGGGCCCGCTCTGACCTTGTCCCGGACGCACTTTTACTGTTCATGAGAATCACGTCAATTGTGTGCGAATAGTGAGATGATGTTGCCAGTTCCACAACGTTATTTCGCCCCTGCTAATAGTGGCACTCGGAACGTTCTCGTTCGCTCCTTTTTTTTTCTTGTTGAGATGGAATTTAGTGTATTTTCTTTGCTGTTTCCTCGCCAAATGCGCAAAGCCAACTTTGACTATACTCCGTTCTTTTTTTGTCTTTTTTCAATATTTCCTATGTTTCCATTTATCGCTATTCCTTCATCTTACCTTTTACTAGATGGTATACCCGGCTTTGCTAGTTATTATCCCCATCTATCTCACACTGATGCGGACAACCACCAAGGCCGTTAGATTCATTAAGGACACTAATAAACTAAGTGAGCAGTGTGTTAGAGAAACAAGAGACTTTTTTCTTCTTCAATTCTCGAGTGGAAATCGACAAAGTCAATCAGTCGATAATTCTATGACCAATACTCCTCATCATCACGTTCTGCTTATTACAGAACCCCTCTAATCGTGCTCTCACTCTCAGCAAAAAATGGTGAATCACTTAGCAAATTTGGAAGAGATTCAATAAAGATTAATAAATCGATCGGTGAGATGAATTAGGTTGGTACAAATGAAATATCGGTTTATTCATCGACCGCTCCTGCTCGACTTTCCAATTGCATGTAGGCACCTCATAATTGTTGGGGTGACTGCACCCAAACCTGTTGGGTAACACCCTCTGTGGTCTGATTGGGATCCTCTTCGATCGCTTCCTTCATATCATCCATGTCGACCACCGATGGAGGCCTACCGCGTGCGTCATTTTCGAGGCTTTCATTCCCAAAGCGAAACTTGTGAAAACATCACTGGCATTGCCGCTCACTGATGACGTCCTGCCCAAAAGCACCGCACAGGTCTCGATGAGATTCGGCTGTTGTCTTGCCTCTTTTAAAGTCGTAGAGCAAACAGTATCAACTGCCACTCTTGTGAGGCATTTCTGAAATTCTCAGGCATCAGGAATTGACTGCCGAGAGCAATAACAATGACTTAGATAACCTACACACATGTCTTCACAACGCCACTAACAGCTACCCTGAAACGGGGATTATTCTGTAGAAATAACTACCAGAACTCAACCGACATTTCATCTGTACCAACCTAATATAAACTGCTATTCTATGAGAAACAGTTGTTATTTTATTTCATTTACGTATTCATGATCGGCGCATTCGAAAATCCCAACAGACACGTTCCCATAATCCCCTGAGTCAAAGTTGAAAAAAGCAATAAGGAGATGCTTTCCTACATGATGGTAGCGACTGCCATATTTGTGTTTAGCTTACTGAAGAAGAACCTCTGCAGAGATGAACTCTCTCATTCGTGGGTAAGAATAGGGAAAAGTCAATAAAATCGATAAGATCGAGACAGCTGGCAAAAAATACATCGCGAGAAAATGCAAAAAATAATGCAATTTCGAATGCATTGCTCGCGGTATTTGAACAACGATCCGTAAAGATGAGTGTAACTCTTGTATCGTTAAAAAAATGCACTGCAAAATGAATTGGGTGCAAAATCCAAATGAGAACTCGAAATGATAGTCCGAAACTGATGCAACGCAAGAAAAGGGCAGAACAAACAATGCAATCCCGAATGTATTGCGCGCGAAATTCGAACAAGAATTTCGATTGAGGAGAAAAAAATGCAAAAGAAAACTCAAGTGCGAGTCTAACTCATTGCGAAAAGCTCGTGTCGAAATGAAAAAATAAAACAAAGAGATACACGCACAAGAATCATGTACTCAATTTTATTCATTTTTAGTGAGCAACTTCCATGCAGTCTGGAAAGATTACCGGCAACCTTATTTGTGATTGACGCTCTTCTCCAATCGATTCTAGTCATTTTCAGTCAATACGTTCAATCTCGTTATCCCTTCAGTTTTTTGACCTGCGATATTGCTCTCTCCATGTGGATTGTTTAAGCATTCCATTCCTGTCGCCACTTTATACGTTCTCTGCCTCTTTTCGAAAGAAAACAGCACACACGCATTCTTCATATTCATATGCAACGAATGAGGTTGAATTTCAGGCGACCCTTTCATAGGAGATAGAGCCTTCCCTAACATGCGCATTTTCAAGATGAGAGGTGCAGTAGGTTCTTCTACTCAAGGCTAATTACAGTACAGTGCTCATATTACGCTTCAACCGCTAAGATTTTTTCTGTGGAAATGCTGTTGCAAGAAGATGCTCTTGTTGGATCTAAATGGAAACCTTGACCGGTATGATCAATACATGTTGGAAATTTGTCGTTTGATGGGGTGCGAAGGAGGACGGGGAAAGGGCTGACACCTCGGATTTTGACGTGACCTTCGAGTTTGGATGGGGACCGTGACCGGCATGATCAACTATGTCGGGAATTTCAAGTTCGAAGGGCGCATCTTTGTGAGGAGAAGCTAAGTGAGGAAGTCGATGCGCGTGAATGGACATCCAATGAATAGACGCCTTTATGCTTAATCAAAACTTTGTGCACTGCACTCAAAAATGAACCTATCTTCTATTGTGAATATGGGCTAAGTAACGCAGCACATCTCCCCTCATTCATGGCATAAGCATGCGCTTGAGAGGTATGCAACCGTAGCATCACAGTGGTGCTCTTTTTCAAATAATTAGGTCACAGGCACTGGTCATATTTAAGGAAGAATCTCGCTGTCCTGCTTACTGCTCACGTGTATTCGTCATCTATCACTTGCTGTCACATCTATATCTCGAAAGTTGTAGTTGTGAGGTCTTTCGAAGCTTCCTTGGGAATTACTGATGATGTCTTTGACCCGAGGGTGCCAAGGATGCTACACTTCCGGCCTAGTTCAAGCCCCAATACCGGTTACTGTAAAAACCTAGGAGCTTGGGATTGTTGTCCTTTCACCTCCTCAGCTTCTACGCATCAATCGTTTCATCAATCTTAGTTAAACAGCGTTGTTGTCTCCTCTTCAAACATTGGTGTTAGCACCATCCTTCTCATATGCGGTGAGCATAACCTGTACACCGGTGGCGAACGCATGTCCCGGGTGGGGTGGGGGAAGGGGCTGGGGAGGGCAGCAGGATGAAAAACCGGTTTCGCTTTGTTGACGTGGACGGCTGGAATTTCCATGATGAAATTATGAGAATATTAATTTTAGTATTATGTGCTAGGAACAATTAGTAAAAATAGTAATAAAAAATAATGTAACTTTGTCAGTCAGCGCATTGGAGAGCTCCAGTAATCATATCTTCACTAATTCCTGAGCGAAATTATCAAAAAATCAATAAAATCAACGTTATCGATAATTTAATCGACAATTTTATGTGAAAGGTAATCCAATACGGCGCCGGCTTTCTGAGGGTGTGCATGCAAAATTTGGTCCAAATCAAAGGCAGCACCCACGGAAATTTTGCTCTTACAGATTCAGCTGTATTCCTAGGCTTGGCGCTATACCAAAAACGATGGCAGTGATTAATCCTGCCAAATCCTACGCAAAGGCTGTTTTTATTGCCACCAATTTGGCAGATGTGCAAAGGGTGGCCGAGTTGCCCGAGATTGACTGGAAGGAGGTGGGAATGAAAACAGGTGCTATCATAAGGAAAGAGGGAGGTTGTAAACAAAGATACCCACTCATTTCATGTCACAACTCATCCCTATTGAAATGTTGAAATACGTGCAGCCTTTCATTTCCTGCGAACGCTGATACCTAGAACGGTGCAACTTTCGCAGAATTGTTGACACCATTGCTAAGTGTCCAAAACGATCAAAATCTCGGACACGAAAATTTTCGTGGGTGCTGCCTTCAATCTTTCAAAATTTGTATCACAATTTCGATCACGAGCAACAGCTCCTGAAGAGTGAGCTGAGTTATGCACCTTGGAAAGGAAAGTGCAGCTCAAAAATAGCCATCATTTCTAGTATAATCTGGAATCTTCTCGTTTCGCTTTTTTCGTCGACATCGCACTGATTTTTCCCTCCTTATCAATGTTCTCCACCGCTTCCTTAAGAGCCCAGTGGAACGAAAAATGATGGAAGTAGTGGAGATAAGAAGAAGATCACCTCAGATCAACAGCAAAGATGAACGGCTTGAAGAACTGAGATTGATGTCGTAACTATTCCATATCCGACCTTCTCAGTTGCTTTTCAACCACCGCTTGTTCTGCATCTGTTGTTCCGCTCCTCTCATTGTAATGTATTGTATGTCCAGGCTTGAAAATGGCGTTACAACACCGGAAGCTTCCCTAATAAGGTGGAGCCTCGCGTGAAAATTCTTAGAAATTTTTCCTCAACATAGAAAAATTCGTACGTTGTAAGGTCGTGCAGGCGAGAATCGTTAGACATGGCGAGTTACGCCGTTCTGGCAAGAAACGGCTAGACACTTAGCACAGAGTGGGCAGACGCTTACGTCATTACGGCAGAAAAACCGGTCATCTATTAGGACAAGTTCGATGTTGCTTTCACATGGCATGATGCAATTTTTATGGACTTGCCAATGAAAACTTCGGTTGGACCTACTGGAATGGAGGAAAAATTGCAGAAACACAAGCACTCCCGGATAGGACATGGGTACAGATGGGTCCATATAGTAATCCTTTGACGGCCAGAGCCTGTAATGTGAGGCGACTGCCTCCACCCCTCTCCCTGAGACGTGTGAATTTTGAGTTTTTCCTGAAGCCCTGGAGAATGCCGGGGTTAGTAGAAATATGAATGAAAATTTTACAACGGAAAGGCTCATCCAAATGGGTAATTTCACTGCTGTGCGTCGGGTAACGCGCTAGTCTTGCCACACCTAATATAAGGGTTGAGCACTACCTTTGAAATCGACAGTATTTCCCCTATTACTCCAATCATCCAGAGTTAGAAGTTATGCTCACGCCCCACCCCCTCTCCAGTAGCTATGAAGTTCCACATGTCCGTTCGCTCGTCGGCAAACCTCTCATCCATACTCTTATTACCAATCGTTCATTCTAAGCAACAAGGTTCGAATGAGGCTGCTGGACGAGTTTAAATGCGCTAAGAACGGCACTCATCGTTTTTCACGCGATACACGATTGATACGAGAAACTCGTCCATCCGTTTCGACAGCATAAAAGAGCTACTGGATCGTGTAGGGATCGTTGAATCCTTTCTAATCTCTTCTCGTTGGTTTTACGAATTTCCTGGCGTTCCGCACATCATTCACTTCCAGCTGCAAAGCTCCTGATTAGATCTTCGTTCTCTTCCTTCCGTAATGTTTCCACTACTTTCTCTTTTACAAGGTTTTTTCAGCCTATCATGGGCACTCTATCTGCTACCTGCTCTCTGTTGTTGATATTATCAGGTACTGTAGTCTACCATACTACTGGAAAAAATTACAGTACGTTCGAGACACATCTTAAAAACCAATTTCGATGTACTCTGGTCTTTGCTACTGGGCATATTTCACGAAGTTATTTTATATAAATTTTTACGCCAACGACTGGTTAATGGACTTCATTATTGTCGGTCTGATGTTTTAACGGCAGCATCTTCTTCAGAGGCCTGAAAGTACTCCAACGCTATATCCGAATTCTGGTCCGCCAAACGTCTCATCCCTCCCCAGCTAACCTACTGACATTGTCTCAAGGACATCTGGAAATCACCGAAGGGAGAAACACGACGTACCAAAAAGTGGACCACTATAGCTGTTTTCGTCCACACTCATTATCACAGAGAGAACAAACGTCAAAACGACCCTAGATAGTGATTGGGGTCTAGACAGACTGGTTTACAGAGCACGAATGTAGCCTTGAAGCACTTTGAGACCTCTGAGGAAGACGTTGTTGTCGCAAGTTTAGGCCGACAATAAAGTCCACTTACCAATCTGGCTGACGCAGAAGTGTATTGTTTATTGTTTATTGTTTACGCTCTTTTATCACATCACACGACACAATGAATATCTAGCCTTACGTGCGAAGAGTTCGGCCGATTTCTTCACATCTCCATCGAGCAGCTTCGTCCAATCGCCAGCGACGTCTTTACCACAGCATTTTAATCCCTCCCGTTCGTGATATTTTTGTTTCAAACCGTCCGATTGTATCGAATTTCATCTTCTCCAAAGTCGTTTCGAACTTAGCCAATCGTTCTGATGAAGCGATAGATCGAGCGTTGATAGTGAGGATGTGAAGAGAATCAGTCGATTGCTTTGGCAATCTATCCACGCTTGCCAAATGTGTATTGGACCGGGGTAAAACAAAATTTTTAAAAAAGTTCTGTTTGTATAAGCAGCTAAATCTGTTGCAAGCGTATTTCGAAGTATACGCAGGCAGGCAGCGAGAACTGGTTCCCAGACATTTTTTAACATTAAATAATCAACTAATCACAAAAGGAAAAGGCATTGTAATGGAGAGTTTTTGTGCTGAGAACCAACTTCTGCTTGCTCGTGCTGCAATGAGACAACTTGAAATTAGACGCAAAACCGCAAAACTATCGCACACAACTAGTCCAGTTCTCTATGAGAAAAATGTGCTCTGCTGCTGAAAGTGCTCCAACACAAACCTCTACTTCTAGCCTCTCGAAGCACATGCGCCGCTCCCAAAAAAATCGCAGTGATCGGTGAAGGCGTGATCGGTCTATCTACGGCTACAGCGATAAAACAACGAGATCCGACGGTGCAGGTGAGGGACTCTGTCTCAAAAATGAGGAACCAATCAGTAATTTGGACAATTCCATCGATTGGTTGTCAACCAGCGGAATTAGCGCTCACTTCATTTGGAGAGTAGCTAAAGATAACACGGTTCGATTGAAAAATCGACTACAGGGTGTTCAATTCCTTGAAGATGTAAATTATCACTGACCATAGGTCAAACTGGGACCAGTAACCGATTATCTATTTTTCCAGATCACTGTCTTTCACGATCGACCATTTCAATCCATTCTAAGCCGCGGCATTGCAGGCCTATTCCGAATCGGCCAACCCACTCCTATTCAAAGGTGACTTTGATGGTCTCTTGTTTCCACATCAATAAAAATCAATTGATATTTTACCGTGAAGGTTATACGGTAATGAGACTTTCGTACACCTTGCGGAATTATGGCGGACACTGGGTGGATTCAGCGGTGTGCAGTTGCTCTCTGGACATATCATGTCCGAGGATGAAAACTCACTCCGTGATCAAGTGAGTGCATGTATCAGCCAATCAGGTTGTGGTTAGGTAACGCCCACATCTGCTGACTTTCTAGGAGAGGGCCTATGGAGACATTGTCTATAATTTCCGATTCCTGTCGGATGAAGAAAAGAGGTCTCAATTCTCATCCAGCCACCTCGAGTGAGTTCACGCCCACCACTATGTGGTAGTTGTGCACGATGCGGTAGTTGTCCTTGCTGTTCAAGTAGAGTTTTTGGCCTGTGTTCCTCTGCGTTTACATCTTCATACTTCAGAGAGTCATCTGTAATACACTACACTGCTTTCACTTCCGAGGGAGCCAAGTATTGTCCCTGGATGAAGAAGGAACTGATAGCGAAGGGTGTGGATTTCGTACAACGGAAGATCGATAATCTGGACGAGGTAAGACACTAGATGAGATCTCTTCTGGGAACAATTAACTGGATACTTTTCTTGTTCCTTCTTTGAACGTAAGCATTCCTGAACGTAATGAATAGTATCACTTTTTTGCCACGCATGTTATTACGGTGCATCTTTATTGTCCTTACATTCCAACATAACCGTCGTCGTCAGAGGTCTGAAAGTGGCCATAGTTGTTTCGTCTGTGTGCTGTAAGGTCAAAGGTCCCAGGGGCTATAGGCCATGGGCCAAAGACAAGCACCTCCTCGCGTATGTTCTACGTCTCGAATTGAAGGAAAGTGTTTGCTGGCTTGCCAGTGAGCTTACCATTATCTGTTGTCAGTCCTCGACTTTGTCTCAGGCAAAGTATGGGGAGAATACTCGTAATCGAGATCAAACTCACTAGTTATTCAACTTTTAGTAGTCAGCTTGCTTGTGATCTTTTCACTCACTGAATGATTGTCACTCCATGTCCGGATCGTATTCGATCTACAGATTGCTCTCTTGATGTTGCAAAGGGGAGGAGGTTACTCGGGTTACTTTTCACTGAGAGGCATCTACAGGAAATTTTAGGATCGCACAGGAAATTTTGGCTACTGATTCGGAATCAGCATTCAAAATTGTATATGGTATGACTTATTGTATCACGAATGGCCACTTTCAGCAAATAAATTGTGCGTTAAGAAGGCCAGGTGCACAGAAGTCAAGTAAACGGATCAGGTTAAGACTGACTCGCACACGCCAACTCAGTGATATCAACAAAATTTATAAACACGACACGAATAAGTGCAATTACGAATGAGAATAAGAATGCAATGGAATGGATCACAATTAGATTGAGAAGTTGAGGTCCTAGGGGTCCTTTCAGAGAGGGAACGGGGCGAGAGCCAACGAGGGAGGGTCCCAGCTGAGCTTGATAAAGAAGAAGATCTCGTTGGAGGAAATCTGCCGGGCTCAATCAGCCGGTCTCTTTTATGTTTCAGATTTCCCGCGCGTTCAAAAGCGCGCCCTCATAACTGGCACTCAGGTACTCGCGCCGGCCGACCGGCCGCCGAAAAACCGGCCCAGCCGGTTTTGGATGCCCCGCTCAGCCGGATTTGGCGAGCCGCCCAGCCGGTCACTCGAATTCGCCCGCCGTTCGGCCGGAAATCGTGTGCCGTTGGGCCGGTAGTAGTAACCATTTTTAGATTAAGCCCACCGCTCGGCTGGTCAGTCGACTGAGCCGGTTTTTCGGTGGCCGCTGGGCCGGGGCGAGTACCAGAGCAAGTGATGACCTACTCGCCTGCTGCCGTTACCGAACAGCAATCCTTGTGAGGTAATGGTTAAATTAGCAAGTTTGTGGCAAGGTCCATCTTCGCTTCTGTGTTGCGAGATACAGGGGAAATCCTTGCCACATACGAACTATCGTGCTGCGTGTTTAGAAACAGTAACGAAACCAAGAGGTTAGGAATGTGTGTGATGTCATTAGAAAGGTAGCAAAACATAGTCAAGACATTTAGTTATTGTACTATGCTGGCGTTTTTCGTTTTATTTACTGCCATAACTTTTTGTCCTCAAATTCATTCCCAAGTTTACCCAGTGACATTTTTATTTATTTAGAAAAATAGACCCGGCTCTCGGTGTAAAGGAGGATGGCTCTAAAGAACTCTTTGCTGTTCGAAATGTAATCTTGAACGACCCACCTCTCGTGCATGAGGGGGATACCGCGTAAAAATTGTCGATTGGTAGACTAACCTTAGCACAGATAATTTCGTATACCATTACAAAAGCATACTTGCTTCTCCTAGTATCGAGACAAGGAATTTTGAATATTGAGAGTAGAAGCAGGAGGAGTGTTGGCGTGGTCGTATCCATGCAGGCTTATCCAAAGCTCTCCAGTAAAATTATTTTGGACAGCTTCAAGTCTTAAAATGGAGCGCTTTGGATTTTTGCTGAACACCGTGGCGCCGTACTCAAGAATGGGTCTTACGTAAGATTTATAGGCTAATAAGGCTATACTATAGGCTAATAAGAGATGTGAAGATGATTTTGTAGATAAGGATCTAAAAATATTGTGGACGGTATGGTCTGCTTTCCTAGCTACCATGCGGCAAAGTTCATCAGAGGTGATCTTCGTATTCAAAGTGAAACTCATGTTACAGATAGTATCAGTACTACTCAGTTGCCTCTCACAAGGTAGTGGTTTTTGCTTCTGACCGACCAAGATGGAATACCTTAGTTTTAGCGCTAGACAGGCGTAATTTTCATCTTACGGACCAGTCAGAAATTGCACAGATTGCAATTTCTGACTGGTCCGTAAGATGAAAATGCGATGCACAGTACCATGATCATCATCACTCGAAATGTTTTTGTGAATTTCTATATCATCAGCGAACATTTTGCGAGGAACGTCATATTGGCTGACTCAACTAGGAATCTGAGCTGTTTATATTATAAAGAGTATAGGGGATAGGACGCCACTACAGACGGTACTCCACCCGTCACTGGGTAATATTAGCAAAAGGACCCATTGACCCTCACTTGGAAAGACCTACTAGTTACAAAGTTTTTAATCCAATTAACAATCCTGTGATGCAAACTAACATGCACTAGTTTGAATATGAGTTCATTGAATGCAACCTTATCAAAAGCTTTTGCAAAGTCGAAGTAAACGACGTCAACGTTAGTACCCTGATCAATAGCATTTGTCCAGTCTTCTAAGGTTGCCAACGTCAGTGTTGTTCAGCTGGCAGACGAAGGCTTCGAAGTCGTGGTGAACTGTGCAGGACTTGATGGTGGACGTCTCGCTGGTGACCCGAACGACACGTTCCCGATCCGAGGCATACTTCTCAAAGTGGATGCACCATGGCAGAAGCATTTCTTTTTCAGAGACTTCATTACATTTACCATCCCTACGTTAGTTCTGGACCTTTGAACAGTAGGAAGATGTACGCTTACGTAAGAATGCTATTTGTTATTGAATATTTTTTCTTCAGGATCGATGCGGTGTACGTCGGAACCGTAAAAGAAGATTACGAAGACAGTATGACCATCACCAAAAACGAAACGAATAAGCTGTGGTGTCGATACCTAAGCCTTCAACCTGCATTCAAGGTTCTTTTTTACTCTAAAGCGAAGACCAAGCTAATAATGATATCTCCAAAAAATGTTCGATTTTCAGAATGTCAAGGTCCTCGATCACTTCGTCGGACTTCGTCCAGGACGATCCAGTGTTAGGGTTGAGGCTGAGATGAGAAAAACAGAAAAGGGAACTGAATACAAGGTGATTCTTAGCTGTCGAGTTGAAAACACTCAGGTGTTGCTAAGAGGAAAAAAATTATTCTCCTGGTCTACTCATGTTTTAGTCCTCATATTCATAACTCTGTGTAGGCACAGAAGTACAAACAAGTCACAAGCGCATAATTTTCACTGCGATTTCGACATCAAAAGAATGTGCAGGCGACGCTGATCACTGTGGTATCCATATTACCTTACAAGAGTACTGCGAACCCACTTTTTGAACCCCTTGTTTTTGGAGAATTTGATGTCTCTGCGCTATGACAGCTATCGAAGGAATTGCGCGCCAGCGATCAATATTCTCGTTGCTGCTTTGGCGCCCAAATTCTCCGAAAAGAAGTGGTTCAAAAAGGGGTTTTCCAGCACTTTTGTGAGCGTATATGTATGCCACTGTGATCAGCGTCGCCTACAGATTCTTGTGATATCAAAGGCTCAAAATCAATCCTGAGATCAGACATTGTCTTCAATGTTTATTTTCTTTTTCCATTGGATTGAAAACTACGAGTTACCATTGCAGGTAGTGCATAACTACGGTCATGGCGGCAGTGGATTCACAATTGGGTGGGGAACCGCACTTCACGCCAGTGCACTTGTGTTTGACCTGCCCACAACCGAATACGACGAAGCGCTGGCGGACACGGCTGCGTTAGAGAAATTAACGAAGGCAGCAGAGGAAGCGAAAGCTGCAGCGAAATCTCGTGTCGCTCGATCAGTTACCCACTAGTTCTGTGATTTTTGCACGTTCTAACTCAGTTTTTTTGTGTTTTATTTTTCCAGTTGCCTATTGTATGTACATCTTGATCTTATTGTTTGCTTTCACTTCGCCAAGATTAAACGGTCCCTATGTCCCCTGCAGCCTTTTGATTCAAATGACATTCTTCACGAGCTACTGAATGTTTTTATTCCTCTATGAGGTGC
The DNA here is from genome assembly GCA_000816745.1 of Ancylostoma duodenale. Classification (NCBI taxonomy): domain Eukaryota; kingdom Metazoa; phylum Nematoda; class Chromadorea; order Rhabditida; family Ancylostomatidae; genus Ancylostoma; species Ancylostoma duodenale. The sequence continues at coordinate 4,211 of KN728056.1, read as the reverse complement.
TCAATAAACAAACACTTCTAATTTTGTTGCATATGCATAGTGAGTACCGGTGGTTGTATTTTTCCAAACGGTCGTTCCACTGGCGGACGCAGAAACTGGGCGGGAAGGAAGGGGAGGCATGGGAAAGAACTGAGATGTACGCCACTTTGGGGACAAATATAGAAAGCAAAATTAATCGAAATCTTGGTTATAATAATTAATAATTAACAAAAATTGCTTGAAAAAAAGATATTAACAAAAATAAACAATCAAGAACAAATTAATGCAAGATTTTCATTCATTTCATAAAGTATGTATGGTCTGTTAGCTTAAGAAGTGCATCAAGGTGGACTTTGTCTGCAATTACGACTTTGTCCGCAGATGCGTCCGAAAGGAGATTTTACCAAAAAACAATAGGGAAACATCAAAATGGAAGGAATCACACCATATACATATCAAAAAAGTGCAAAAATTAGATCGGTTGGCCGAAATCGCGACGAGGTCGCAATTGCGGCCAAAGTCCACACTGGTGCACTTCGCGGTCACGCTCTGTGTGAAAGATATTGAATGGTCACTGATACCAGTTCTGGATGAATTTTGGATTGACATGTGGTTGTGTTGTCTTTACAGGATATTTTTCAAGAAAAAAAGCATACTCTCACTTCGCAGTCCTTATAAAAACCGAACTAAACGGTGTACAGTCCTTCCGGAACGACGAGTCCCCTCAGCCGGAAGGAAATCTCGTGGCGGTGCGGCCATCTTGGCAGCGTACGTCGAATTGATCAGCTGCTGAGATCACCGCCGCCACGCTCAATCGGCAGAAAGGTGGGTTTTTCTTTATTTTTCTCCTGTGTTGTGGTTTCTTTTTTCGAATGTGTCATCACACATCCTATCATTGACGAAGCGATGATACCTGTAGTACACATATTCACCGCTAATACTGTACCTTCTGTGCAGGGGGCGGGGCTAACCCGTCTCATGCCAGAGATACTACTTGCTACTCAGAATGATGCTGTAAGCCGTACAGGGCACACTCTTCTCAAATTGTTCACATTACCCATCTCTCCCACTCTCTATCTTACAGTATAATAAATATCCACTGAACCACCGCGCTTATCGCACACACGGACTAGCAAGTCCAAGAGTCTAAGACATTAGTAGCACAGATGTGCTCAGAAACAATGTCGGAATTGAACCTTTCCCGCCTAAGGCCACAAACAGACAAATTGTAATAATGACAGCCGAGGGCAGCATATGGAACGAAAACAGGAAGTTATTTGAAAAAGTATTGTTCTGTTTTGACTCAGGTGCACAAAAAACAGTAATTGATGAGCAACTTGCAGAAAGGTTAGGTCTTCCAAAGGAAAGGACCAAAACGTCCACAATATCTGGTAGCGGTGGACACACGGAGACTTTCAAAAGCCACACAGTTTCTTTGAAAATCGGGACGTCATTCGGAGAAGAGATCGAAGCGACCGTGGAGACTCGGCCAACTACTACAAATGGATTTCCATCCGTGAAACTTGGTCAGGCTGACGTTGCCTTTCTAAAAGCCAACAACATTTACTTGGCAAATACAAAGGTACGCGGAGAGCATCAAATCCCACGCATTCTCGTAGGGCTCCACTATTATCATGACCTAATTACTGGTCATTTGGCCAAAACCCCACCAGGTTTACATATAGCCGAAACGCTCTTCGGCCCAGCAATTTACGGTAATGGCTTTGCCGAAATAGGTCAGGTTAATTCTGTCACATACAACCTGACAGCTATCTGTGAGAAAACGGAGTACTAGACGCTGCAAAAAAAATTCTGAGCTCGATTGTCAAGTAGGACGCAAAAGTGGCGAAAACCATTCCAAATGCTCTGGTAAAATCGTCCAGGCATACGGTTTCACAACTGCTCCATTTCGAGTAAAGGGAAATGCGAGAGATATGAAAGACTACACATTAGCCTCAAAAGGATAACAGTCTCCACAACTCCAACCGTCTGCCGTCAACACCATGCCGCCTTCCACACCGTCCAGCCGTCGCTCGCCTCCACCGTCATCAAGCCGCCGTTCACCTCCATCGTCATCGCGCCGCCATCTCCCACGTCATCAAGCTGCATTCCGCCACCGCCCACGTCAAGAGATCCATCCCAACACCAGTACGAAGAAGAAAGCTAACACCAGTGATTCTAATAATTTTCATTCTTGTCGGCCGTCGCAGTATCATCGACGAAGCGGTGATCCCTGTAGTATACATGTTCACCGCTAATACTGTACCTTCTGTGGAAGGGGCGGGGCTGACCCGTCTCATGCCAGAGATACTACTTGCTACTCAGAATGATGCTGTAAGCCGTAAAGGGCACACTCTGCTCAAATTGCTCACATTACTCATCTCACTCATTCTCTATCTTACAGTATAACAAATATCCACTGAACCATCGCGTTTATCGCACACACGGACTAACAAGTCCAAGAGTCTAAGGCGCCACCATTCGCCAATAAGTCGCCACATTTTTGGTGCATCGGCTAAAATAAAGCCATTCTTCCCGCGTCAAAGCCTGGAGAAGAGACTCGCACACACTTGACCAATTTCGCGGCCCACCCATAGCCGTAAGAGGTTAGCATCTAAGCCTATCCTTGGGACCAACAGCCCTAAAAATTCGTGCCTTGCTCTGCAACTGCACAAGAGGTTAGCACCTAAAGCTGATCTGGGGACCAACAGCCCTAAAAATAAGCGCTTTGCTTCCAGCAACCGCGCAACAGGTTAGCGACCAAGCCTAACCTAGGCGCCTAAGAGCCCCAAATCACCGATCCAATTGAGGATCGCAATCGATATCGATTCATCCCAGCCTAATTGGGACAGCAATTACGCCTATGCGAATCAGTCACAACGCCATTAGCTGCGTTTCTGAGTATACATCTCAAGGGAAGTTTTACATGGAGCCAAGCAAAATCATGGCACTTTACTTCCACAGAATGCCCATTATTTTTAGCGCAAAACTGCTGAGAACACTTGTGACTCGTTTCAGAGAGTACACAAAAAATATTGAATATTCTGAAATAGAAGACGAAAACTACGAGAAATGTCGGTCTACCATCGCCTTATTGGAAAGAAACCTACGGCAACTTGAGGAGGCTAAAGAAGACCTCCAGAGGCTGTACAGAGAGAAACAAGATGAGCCAAGAATCTAAGGCGCCACCATCCGCTAATAAGTCGCCACATATATTCAAAAAAGAAACCATAACAGTGGATAAAAACAAAGAAAACCTAACTTTTTCCGATTGAGCGTGGCGGCGTTGATCTCAACAGCTGATCAATCCGACGTACACTGCCAAGACGGCCGCGCCGCCGTCGTGCCGCCACGAGGTTTCCCGCCGGCTGAGAGGACTCGTCGTTCCGGAAGGACTGTAGGTAAACCACAAGCCAGAAATTAGTTATCCTGTCTTGCTAGTGTTATCCTTCTGTAAGGTTGTTCAAATTTTAGTGATGGATTCTTTAGACTACTATAGAAGTGACAACCTTCTCTATGAGGTGAAAGATGAAAGCGTTGCAGTTCTACCAGGTGAAAATCCAGTAGGTTTCTTTGAAATCTTATGATGAACCGCACACTCACTATCTGGACGCATAACCCACCAAAATTCACCTAGGGTTCAACCGCATGTCGAGTTTGGAGAGGCGTAGATCTCATTCAGGAATAGCGTGCAACGAGAATGAAGTCCAAGAAAATAGGGTGATTTTGTCCTGCTTCTAAATGCTTAGGAAAATGTTGCTTGGACGGACCGAGCCTGCGTAAACTGGCGTGTCGTCAGGGTATGAGCACGAGCAAAGCAACTGAGCTCGTGATTGAAATTAGTGCTCTTCACTTCAGGTGCCTGACTAAAGATAGAAAACTTCGACCGGTGTTGCCTTGTAGGGAACTATTTTTTTCTGCATGTCCAACCAGAGGATTTATTCTGCTAACGCTATAGTTCACACTTGCTATACATCCAAGTATTCTAGCATCAGCTGACCCAGGACATTGCTCATGGAGTCCCAAGGAATTGAAGGCCCTTACAGTAACCCTTTCTAGGCGTCGACTAAAATGTTCACGTACTGCACCTAACCTTACGGCTGTTTCTTTTGAAAATTACACGACACGATTATTGAGGGTACTCGTCACTGATATCATAGGCATTTTCGAAGAAAATTTTGATTCATCTAGAAAAGCTGATGAAGGCTAGCCATATGCTGCACCCCACACGC
>KN728055.1:0-22167 GCA_000816745.1 Ancylostoma duodenale | reverse complement strand
TAGGTAGTGAGGAAAAAAATTCCGAGGATTTGGAACCCAGACATAAGCATGGATATGCATAAATTAAACACCACCAACCTGCCCTCTTTGCTCTCAGCTTCTGTGTAAAAATACCGGAGCTCTTACTGTCCTTGTATCCCACAATAGTAATATGAATATCCACATTTTCATATTTACCCTGAGAAGAAATCTTTTTTAGCAAAGTTCTCCATGATCCACGCAAATGCTTGATATTCACATTAAAGCTGACCTTTATTGGAGCAACAATTATAGTGTTAACAGCGTTGATTCGCAATGATGGTGGTAAAACTACAAATGGTGAGCTGAAAACAAAACAGTAAAGAAATTCACTTAGACATCAGCATTGAGAAAAATCTTTTCAATTGACCAGGCTTCAATACGATTTTCTACATATCAAAGAGATTCATAATTTATGTCTAAATAGATGATGTTTGAAAAAAAATACTACTTCCATTACCGGCAAAGAGAAATGTAACAAAAAGTCGTAGGCCTGGATGCAGCACTGAAAGGATGGGTAATTTACTACCCAGGGTACGTTTGCCTCCGCGGGTAACAGCTGGGTTGTGTATGGTATGGCTAAGCATGTTGATAGGTGCCAGGTGGAGGGTAAATTTGGGTACGTCAACACGTTTACCCATGGGTAACCTCAATGATGCATCCAGGTCCCGTAGAAAAGAAAGCCGTTAGCAGAAAAATATGTCAAACCACGCTCATTAGATATGCTCACAGAAAGAGCTGGTCTTTGTACCTAATCTGAATATCCTAGGACCTGCTGATCAAAATAAATGTAGTAAGCCTTCACATCGCTTACTATATTCACGCATATGAATATTCGTATAAAGAAAAACCAATTACCAGAGGTGGACCCAAATTTAGTGTAGGCCCTTCTGCTTTTCCGATGTGACATCCCTAACACCAGACGATGAGGGAAATTTGAGTTGTGAAAGGAGAAAAAATTATCAAAGGCACCATCCTCCCACGGCTTTTTCATGAGGGTAGCCGATTTTACAGGACCGTTGGGGTGAGCAAAAAATATCGTGGACATCGCATAATCTTCCCATATTGAGAATCTGCCGAGAATATGAAGACATTCGGGAAAGCAGTGCATTCGGGTGGACATCCCATCCCGTACAGAGTGGAGAGAACAGTAAATGATTTCAGCCTCCGTCACCCTTTCCTCTATTCGTTTTTTTTTCTTTTTTTTTCGGAGGTCGTGCTTCTTCGTATCTTTGCGAGAATTCACCGAGAATGACGTGGTCAGCGTCTTTGGAAGACTTTTTAAAGGTGCAGACATGATGAATAAACTGAGAACACCGCTCTTTAACTTGACCATGCAAGACAAAGAAGTCTTGAGCCTTGCCATTTTCTGCTTTTCAGCTCAGTTTCTTGTTCCTTGAAAAGTCATGAACAACGATTGAAACTATGTAAGCACACGCCAGATGGGTGAAAAGAAATTGCACATGAAATAATGAGAATGAACTTACGCTGATGGTTTGGCAAGGACGATTGTCAACGTGTAGGTTAAGCACCACACGACAAAAAATTTCATACTATCAGAGACAGGTTTCCATTACGCGAACGCTGAAAGAAGTATGCTGAACATGTAACGAAAGGACTGTGTACCAATACTCGTAAATAGAGTTGTGATTGTTCAAAAGTGAAAGAGAAGAATAATCTTCTAACTTAGGAACAGGTTAAAATCATTACAATCACAACTTCCTTCGTGATAAAGGAAAAGACCTTGAGCAGAAAATATAATAGTTAAGAAAATGGGAAGTACATATTCATGGATGCTCATAATCGGTATTGGGCAAACTACTCGCCCCTAAAGAGAAAAAAAAAGATGAAATAGTTAAGGAACGCTTCAAGCATACTGCATTGTACTTTTCTCATTTGGTGGATACATCTGCTGATAGATACATCTTTTCTGTAGCAAAGTGAACAAATAAATGAGGGAAATTCAGACGATATCAAGGCTCAAATGCAACAGTTTCCTTTTCATAACCTTACACGGAAACCATACTTTAACCTGGTAGTGTAGGTAGGTTTAATGCACGACTGCCATTTCAATCCAGGAAAAAAACTTCTTCCCTGTCCTTTAGTGTATTTTCACTTCCAGGTTAATAAACAACTATCAACCCAAAGTTTCATCCCTTTTCGCTCATTCTAAATTCTCGAGAGGACATCTACTGTCTAATGCAAGATGATATAATATGATTGCGATGGTATGCATGATGACATAAAACCTAACATCAGGTAGTATCGATACAATAGCAATGTATGTAGTGTCCAGAAAAACCATGAGGTAAAAGAGTGTTAAAACATGCAAATGGTAGAAAGTTTTTGAAATCATGCTATGCATAATCCAGCCGACTACAATTTGTAGTAGTAGAAAAGAATTTTTCGAAATTCTATTTAAAAAAATAAAGTAAAATGTGAAAATATCTATATGTGTGTCGCAGAACGCGCAAGAGAAAAATACGTAGCAAAGGTAAGGTTTAGTAGTACTCAGCCTATATAGTGTCACGATTTTTTTCACCAAAAGTAATTAATTTGAAGCTTAAAAAGTAAGGATTTCAGAGTCTAAAGGTAGTAAACAAAAGTGCAGAAGCTAGAGTGGGAAAAGCAAACCATACGGAATAAGGATATACACAATAACATTGTAGAGAAGTTGTGCACTAACGATCAACATCTGCCTCTTGTCAATGGTGCTTGGTGACTCAATTTTAACTTCCAAGAAAAATTAAGGATTGATCTGAGGTTTGCCAAGTGGATGCGATAGTTAGCGTCTGGATTTTCCATAGCAATCCCATGTCATGGTTGAAGAACGAGAAACAGATGTCCCCGGAACAGCTCTTTGGGTACAAACAGCGCTGATGCGCCATCACTCAGCCATCACAAAAACATCTTGCATGCAGATAAATGCAAGGAAACACTGGGGTAACAATCCTCGCTTCCGCAGCTCGTCTTCTCTATGGTGTAAATTGGCGCATCGTTGGATTGAGGGTTCAAAATGATGGTTAAGGATTTTAGATGCAATACGTACTTACATTTCGTCATAGCTATCCAGCAATTTCTTTGGAAATATACGTGCGCTAGCATCTCTTCCCAGGTAGGTAGCCTCAGTGCAGCAAAGACAGTTTCCTAGGTGCAGCTTCCAAGGAAAAAGGCGAAAAGGATTATTTGCTGTTTGTCAAGGATGACGTGTTTCGTGTTGACGTTACATATACCCAAGTGAAAAATAAATCCAGAAATTTTGAAAAAGAGCACAGGTTGACTTTGCTATAGAAAGGTGCGATAACGACTAAACATATGAGTCAGTGAAATATACACTAAGATGATTTCGCAACGTGAAATTGAGGAAGCATAAGGATACATGTCCTATTGAAATATCATTAACGCAAACGACACATTGGACCCAGAAATGGATAGTGCTTTGGTATGCAGTAAAGTGGAAAGAAGTAAAATAAAATCATGAAATTGATTGTATGAGACGCATGGTAAAACTGTTACACCAATGTTACAGGCAGAGAAATGCGGAAGCCACAAAGAACGGATCATATCAGAAAACGGAACTAACATCAAAGTTACCGAGATTTCAACTGAATTGAACTATTCGGTATCCGACGATTATTCCAGGTCATCTGTACGTATTCAGCGACAAAATTCAGCATTCAGCGACAGAATTTAGCCACAAAGAGCATGAATTACTAACAAATTCACACCTTAATTAATGACGAATTTGAAGATACTAGTGTTCTCCTGCTGTTTTACAGCAAAAATTCTGGGCCACAATACTTGACCAGCTGAAAAAGGGACAGTTTCTCAGCTTGGACTCATCATGGCCATTATGTTTTGAGATGAGGGCTCTAACCTCTCCGGTTAAGTTCTGGTACTACTATTATCCTAAATTAATTCTGAAATCCTGAATGAAATCCTGGTATATTATTCTGCTAACTGGAGTTTGATTTCGGAGAAATGACCGAATTCAAGCAACATAACAACTAGTTGTTTCATGGATGTGTCACCTAACTGTGAGGATTTTTTACCAGTTATTCCTCTCATAGTACGATTATATTGGTATTTATACCGGCGGAAATTGGATCCACACACTTGCTGACATTTTTATTAAATAATTTGGGGAATTTTGTAAATTTGCAAGTCCTTATAGTCTCAAATACTTAGCAAAATTTTTCCAATAGAGTTGACAAATTTACGAAAGTAGGAGAACCATGGCAGAAACGTGGAAAACCAATCTTTCCCTAGCAAAATTTTTCTCAGCAGAAATTCGTGAAAGGTCAAGTGTAAACCAAGAGTAATCACTGTTCCTGAACTCTTGAAATTGAAACCTTTTGCCTTAGAATTTGAAGATCCTGAAGATAGAAGCAGAAATGCACCCAATAGTGAGAAAGTCTACAGTGAGAAACACATGGAAAATGAGTACAAGGAAGTAGACTCTGGTTTAACGAGACACCTGAGAATATTTACATTGTTTGAGGAGCTTTAATGCAGAATCGAATATTCGAGTAAACGAACGGATTTGAAGGCACCAAAGCTGGATTTTCGAACTCCAACTTGCGCTAAACATTAGCAGAAAATTCTTGAATTCTTGAAAAATTCACATTAGAAAGTCGAATGGTGTATGGTGAAGCTTACATTGAAGACAAGAATATTAACGGATCGCAGAATAACTAGAAATATCAAGAAGAACTTACTGCTGCAAAACTTTCAACAAATTAAGAAAGGAAGAAGTAGGGATGATCAACCCATAAAATGAGGAAGATGGTCAAAACAACCTGTAAGGATCCAGGTCCAATGAAACTATCAACGCAAAGAGATCAAAGATAAAACAGAACAACAGCTGATAATGAAATGAAGGCGTCATGACAAGAAGAATCACCCGAAACTGGTTTACGCCTCATGAGTTGTACAAATTTCATTTGGCGAAGAAAGCATACGTAGTGAGTTATGGAGGACTACTGAGACCTTGAAATTTAGGGAAAAACCGCCAAGGTTGGACCAGTAATTAGGAGAAAATACGTGAGCGAATTCTTATACAACGAGTTTCCTCAATGCGGTAAGCAATCCAGAGGAAAAAGGAGTCAAGGCGGAAGAGGAGAAAGAAAAGTCGGGCAATAATCGCTGACTAATTAGCAGCTTGGATATTTGTCTGCATAGATCATTGAGTTTACGTAATGGACATGCAGGAATCCAACGCTAGGAAAAGGAAAATGCCTTGTCCATCATCGGTTAGGGATGAAGGAAACACGTTCCACTCCAACTTATGCAACAAAAGATGTTTCGCTTTAAGTGTACGTGAGAGCGGTGGGTGAACTCCTAGGTCGATCGATACGGTTCAGCAACATGGTGGTCGCCCACACATTATTTCTGTTCCACACCCTGGGTGATCAAAAGAAGGCAGAGCGAGAAAAAGCGCTGTACGCAGGGCAACGTCAATTTTCCTGGAATACCAGCGAAAACTCTGGATTTTTGGTCCCTGAACAGAAAATCCACTCTCCAAAAATCCAGGAGAGATCAAGAACTTCTGAAGCGATACTCACAATGAAAAAACTGCTGCCTGCACGCTAAGTTGAGGGATTTTCCAGGATTAACGAGAGCCGTTCAATGGTCTGTTGCATAGACCAGTAAACATCGGCGCTCAATTGCACCTGTTGACAAAAAACCCCTAATTCGAGGCGGCAAACGAGGGCGCACCAGACGAAGAGACACGAGGAATGACGTTGAGGTTAATGAATGAGGAATGAGGGAATGACAGAGGTGCTGGAAAAACGTTGAACTCCACACATACAACTGTTTGCGGCCAGATCGATTGCAGCGGCACTGATTCTAGAGAGCGATAGACGCGCGACATGATTGTTCGTGGATAATGAGACATCTCTATCAAATATTCAAGGAACAACAGGTGTTGCGCTACTGATCCGTCAGTTTGGACTCTGTCCGACTGCTCAGCCCTCTTAAATGCTCCGTGATGGTCATAGGCCTGAGGAAAATACTTCGATATGCCTAGTAACCAGTAAAATCTAGCGGATGGATGAAATAGAAATCCTACCGAAGCTAGGCAAAGCATTGCTGGCTCTCAGGGATATTTGGTTGCCCCTGCACATCCGCGGTGCAAGAAACCCGAGGAACCGGACAGATTAAAGTCGTTTTTGGCTTAAAATTCGCTGAACGTCAGCCATTTTCCACCAATCGTGCTGAATTTCGATTCCAAGGATTCTCTGATGACTCATAAATTTTTTCGCAATTTGAAAACATGTTTTGCATTCTTAGGCTTAGTCATCGTTCTGCAATTATTCCGGAATTTTAGGGGAAATTGCAGAAAGCGAGGAGAGATCCAGGGGAAAAGAAATTTGCAAAGGCTGGCAATAGAAGTGATGCTACCACTATCGTAAAATGCCAGCTATTTAAATCGGATCATGAATATCGTGTGGCCTAGTTGGCCTCTACATTTAATGGATCGAGACTAGATTTATTCAGCCTTCAATCGTTACCTTCATCCCCTAAAGAGCGTGAGTATGGTTAACAAACACTATATTTTACCCGGAATTTGTCTCTTAGTTGAATACCATGGCAACTACAAAAACAACTGGAAAAGGACTAATTTTTTTGTTCATCTTGTTTCGAAAGCCTGTGTCTGCATCAGAAGAGTGCTGCTGTTGCATATGCGTTGTTTTCTTCTCTCATTTTCCTGTGCTGAGTGCTGGTACACAACAGGATGTGTAATTTTATTCAGAATTAAGCGAGTATGGAATCAATATGCAGACAAAACTCAGAAGAAATATTAGACAAGGCTATTCGACTAGTAAATGATTCCAATTGGACGAGTGACAAGGAGGAAAATTCTATTTCAGAAGACTACTCTCAGGATGTCTGCGTATGTAGTATCCTTAATTCGGTAGCTCATTTGAAAAGCAGTGGCAAACTGAGAAATCGATTTCCACAACTCAGTTAATCTATAACACATCAGAAGATATAAACATTTTCAATTTGCCAACCTTTTCTATAAAAAAACATCCTGCTCATTTGCATGAGGTAGGAACTGATTGATAAAAATCTATCCCGTCTCCATGATTTCCTTCTCCAAAACTACCCTCTCCCTCTTCTTAGGCCTTACTTTGGCCTCTCCAACAAGAAAAAGGGACCTCCTAGATTTATCCTGCTGAAGGACTTCGTGGAGATACCATTTTCGCCTGTGGGAACCTAAGTCTAAATAGGTGCCGACAGATGTAATTAATTCAAGCCTACCTATAGGTTAGAACCAGTTTCAGTGGTGATTTTCTTACAACAAGGAAGAAAACGGGATAATGCTGGTGTAAATTTGAGAAGCTGAATTTGGGCAGGTTGGACATTTGGGAAGCAAGCCATTTCACTAGGTTACGGTTTCATCAAATCCAATTAATGACAGTAAGTGACGTGACAAAAGACTTTGCGTGTTCAAATGCACCTCATGCATAACAAAATAGGAAACCCTAAAAGATTCATATGAAAAGTAAACCGTTCAGGCCTCTAACTTACGTAATAGGCCAAGGGATTATGGTGTGGTTGCGTGCTCCGGCTAAAACATTTCCCCTAATCATCCACGATTCCGCCACTGCCTTATAAAATGGTAAATCTTACCCCTTCAATAGGTCATTAGGCTACAAATAATGTGAAAACAAACAAAATGAAACCTGTGCTAACAACATCAAATTGTGACATCACAACGAGTATGTACATATGAGGAGTAGGATTGAGGAGGTTCCATACACATTGGAAGAGTTGACGATAAAGCACCGCACGAATTTAAATCTAGAAACTTTTACAAAGGTGTTCTTCATTATCACCACCATGATTTTGTTGCGGCTAAGTCCTTAGCCAGTCGATAAAATAATGATCGGCATTTCTGTTGGAAAAGTTCGGGAAAACCTTGTCGATAGCAGATGGAAGTGAAAATTCGTCGCATCTGAAAAAAGCTACATACAGTACCGGCCAAAATTATATAGCCTTTCGAGCTCTCCTCCGTAACTTTTGTTGGAGTAAAGCTTCGCACGGAAAGTCACGAAAGCAGCTTTTTGTGACATGCACTTATGGGTGCATTGTAATCAAGTTAACATCGTAACCAAGCAGGAGTTAGCTAATTTAGCTAATTTGGTAGAAATTCTTACAATGGTTTACTGCTGAAATAAACTCAAATTTGCTTCGTATACTTTGATCAATGATCTGAAAACACAGATTTTCATCCGAATGTGAGTCGAAACTATTACAAGGAGTCGAATTCATGTTAAAATACTGCCCATAAAAGCCCTTATGTAATCTTTTGTAGATGCTGCAAAATTCTAGATTTTGACTTTGTGAATAAAAATTTTGTCTAAAGGAAACTAGTTGAGAAAATGGTACGATCGTGTTCCCTTTCTATTACACGTGAGTGTCTTCAACACCCATAAAAATATGAGCTTCGAAGCTTTACTATAAATGAAGTTATGAGGGAAATAGAGGAGACTCCAGAAGGCTATATAATTTTGGCCGGTACTGCATGTATATAGATATAATTGTAAGAGAAATATTGGCACTAAGTAAGGATCAACGACTTATTTTCAAAAAAATAAGAGCTTAAAGATGCGGTACAGGATGTAAAGGACGGAAGAACGTAAAACTATTAGGGTGTAGAATTATAAATGTGGTCTGACCTTTTTCATCTCTACTCACATGTTATTGAAGACGCACGTACGTAGAATCAACTGTTTGGAGGATCTTAGAGGGTAATTCTTTACGCATCTGCTTGTACATGAGTTGTTTAACAAAATTCAGTTTTTGATTTCTAAAAAAATTGGGTAACTGCCACCTAACGTCAAAGAATTGTTGAAAATACTCAAAGCTTGACAATAAAAGGCTTGACAATACTTTTGGTCAACATACCACGGAGTAACAGGATTGGCATCCCTCTCTTTCCATACACAGAGGTGCACAGCGATCCCGAAAAATGCAACCATATGGGTCAACTTCCTGTAAAAGAAATTCGTTTTCGAAGAAAAAAGAAACAATCTTCTGCTCCTTCTAATAGATGTATGCACGTATGTAGGAGTGACATATTTAATTAAATCTCACATCGTCCCGGATGCACGAGCGAACACAATCGTCCATTTGTTGGCATTTGGAGTCTAAAATGGATGAATGTGCCTTTAGAACAATGGTGTAACTGTGGAACAAAGATGTAGGACCACTCAGAGGACGAACCTGGGACTTCCCGCAGGACAGCTCTGCGAATCTTCTCTTGCATCAACGAACATTCTCTACACTCTACAATCATATTACTCATTACTGTGTGCGATGATTTCCATGTCGTTTCCAAAAATTGCCCACTCGCTATGACATCCAGGACTTCATTAGGTAATGTAAGCAAAATATCTGGCAGAGTCAGGAGAAAGTCCTGAAGAATATGTGAATATTGGCACACCTCACCTGAACATGTATCATAGCATCCAGGTCCGAAAACGCAAGCGAAGTTTAGCTGTGATAGAACACCTGACAAAAGCTGGAAATACATGCACATTGTTTTAAATAGTCAACACAACAAGAATCGACCTATTTTTATGAAATTCTAGCAGGTAAGTAAATGAATCGCATATATTTCTACCAGTGGCGGACACAGGGAGGGAGGACTTTTCGAAATTACTTTACAACACAGATAAAAGTCTTGCCTGGTTTATTTTTGGTAGTTTATGTTTATTATTATTTTTAATATAATTTTTTGGTTATTAATTATTAGAATCAATATTTTTGTTGATTTTATTTTTCATCTGGGTCCCCAGAGCGGCAAAGACCCCACTTTCCTACCACCCCCCCCCCCCTCGCCCACTTTCTGCGTCTGCCACTGATTGCTAAATATTACTCCATTTCATTTTGTTTGTTTGCGAGTCAACAGAGTGAAGTTAAGATTACGGTAGGGTAACAACACGCCCTTTAGAAGACCGGAGAGGCCCTTGGTCTTAAAGATGAACTCAGTTGGGAAGCCGTTACCTGACTTTTTTCGGTATACATAGTTGTGATCCAGCGCACAATTCACGCTTGATCCAAGTCTTAGGCAAGCATAAATTTTAGGACCTATTGGCTTCAAAGAGTAGCCACTCAACTACTCAGACCCCATTCAACAGGATAGTAGGGCCTGATGATACCAGAGACATAAGTTTGCTCGAAAACTTCCCGGAATTAGGATCAACTGCGAAGCATTTCAAAAAATAGGGAATGACTTGAACCCCAACCGCTTAAGCTCCGCTGCCAGAAACTCCCCTCTGCTTTTTGGGAATGTGCCGCAGCTAATGAGAAATATCGCTAAGGTTGCCTCTCCTCCAAAGTGCGATACTAAACATGAATCCTACTACAATGTTCCAACTTACACCTAAATTCTTCCTCTATTCCTGAAGTACAAATCTCATCAGCTATGATGTACTTGGTCGATCATTGTTCCGAGAGAAAAAGCAGCGTAGCGGAAGTTGCAATTTCTCTTGCGAATTTAGCAGGAGGCTTTTGAACGGCGATCACTCTTTAAGCAGTTGCAATAACAAAATTGTTTTGATCAAATTTCTTAGTTTGGGATTGCTTCGTCAATAGTGGATGATTTCGAGAGATATAGTAGTAAACATTATCCCGAATAGTGAGAAAAAATCAATCAACCTACCTCCTTTTTATTCAACGTAACTGGTGTTTCCACTTTAGCACATTTACGCAAAACGCAAACTGCTAGTCGTTGGCAATTGCTTTGTACTGAGGAGATTCCGAAGAACAACTAAAAAAATATTCTTATCAAATAATGTAGACAGTTCCAATGACATGGTTGTTCAGCTAAGGGTGAGTCCAGACAGTTGCCACAACGTTAGCACCAGCCAGTCATCACAACGCCTTAAACTGACCGTTAAAAGGGTGATGAAGAGCATGACAGAGCGTGAAGCGAGATGAGCGCCGAACGTGACGCGGATTTTTTGTTGATGGATAAAAGTCGGCGAACACCGCAAAATGATCGCGACGTCAAACGAAAGTGAGCGATCGCATTCGCTGCTTCGCGCTTCTCGTCAATACGTCGTTAACATAATTTCGAGAAGCAGCTTTTTACGGTCAACAACAGCCGATAACTCCTGGATCGTTCATAATTCCGTTTCTGCATGGAACATACACATATTCGATCTCCCTCCTTTTTTGTGGGATTCTCCGGATGTCGTTACGTCAACGGATTTCAAAGCAGTGAAGCGTTGAAATCCAGAGGGATTGTGTCTTTTGGATGCATGCCTTCCAGATAGTACTTGCGAGTCACAAAATGGGCACAGGGGTTTTAGATACTAGCTTCAGACGCATTGTGAGTTGCTGAGCCCCACACCTGGTATTCGTAAATGGTATTCCAGAGAAGATCTGGAATCGTCTGCTGCTTTTGTAGATGCTGAAGGTACATGGACCTGACATCTCACTCACATTGATAATTTTCCTTCACTTCATGGGAAAATTATCCATATAGAGGTACGGAAGAAGGAAGTCCAGAATTACACAACTCATTTAGTTCGATTCCTTGATATCTGACAAGAATTCACATTTGCATTTTTTCAAACAGTGCATATCTCAAATAACCAAATAATGGCTTTTTTTCAGAATTTAAGCATGTCTCCGAATTTGAATGTAGTGTGTTACGAGCATTAAGCTATGCATGTACCTAGTCCTTTCAACTCCATTCGCTTTACGTTTTCAGTTGCGGCCAGAGCAATGGAACAGTGAGTATCACTTTGTTAATAAGGCCCAATCCCTTGTAGAAAAAAAAAGATTAGCAGAAAAAAACACAAAAAAAAGATTGGTGAAAGTGGTTGCGGACGTGGGAGCCGGAGGCACTCAAAAATGCGTACGTAGTTCAAAGAGAATTGGACAAAAAAAAAGATGAAAAAGAAGAGTAACCCTCTTCGTTATTTGTGGATATGGCTGCCCACGTGACAAATTGTTGACTTGGCAATATAAAATTGTAAATAGAGTGTTAAATGTTCAGAAATGAAAACGAAATTTCGTGGAGTTGAATGATTTAGTGCGGCTTTTCGTGCAGACCCTCAATAGATCTACATATGCTAGACATTACAGATATAATTACATTTATTGACGTGAACTCGATATGTTTTTTTTTCTCTTTGAAAGCGAGAGATCTGTGCTATGGGCAGTCACAGTTACCACTCAATTTAAAATGCTTATTAATAGCCAATTCCTGGCAAATTATGTACCTGCTGAAACACTGGCCTCGATAAATAGGAACTTTCCTTGTAAAGTGTTAACCTTTTCATTTCTTGTTGATCTAAACTGAACGAAAATTCTACCAAAATGCCCCATAATTGGCTGCGTCTAGGGACGTTTGCAGCTGCAGGCTGCCAGAGTGAGCTCTTGGAACGAATGAAAAATCGAAGAGAATTACAGGAAAACTCCAACATCAGTGGCACTCGTGATATAAGTTATTGATAAGCTGGAAGATAGTTGTTAAAATATGAAGGGATGCAGAAAAGATTGTGAGAACATAACTAGCGAAGTATCGCAAGCAAGCAAGTAGCGATTGGTCATTGTCCTGAATGCCCAATATCAACCGGTGTCCCTTGGATTTATTATTATAATAATGTGACATGAATTATTTTGTTCCATTTTATCTAATTTTAACATAATTAATGTAGATAATTTAACCCTAAAAATTGCCCGTTAGTTCTGGCTCCAGGGAAGAACTGGCTTCAAAGCATTTCCTCTGATGATGGACATTCGCATGCCACAAAAGCAAATTGGTTCCATTCCATGTCTCCCAAAAATTACTTTCTCAAAAATGATAAGATAAACGTTTTCCTTCGTTTCGATGAAAGTTTGGCATTTCTTTCCTCGGAATATTCAGTGTCAATGCAAAGTATACATATTTTTGCTTGGTTAGCCACCATTGATGACCAATTCGGTTGCAGCCTTTTCACGAACGTTCAAAGAACCCCGAAAAAGAACAGTTGCAGAGTCAGCTTGCTCCGAGATGACGAAACAAATGCTTTGAGAATGAAGCCCAAAAATATGTGGTATTTCCGCAGATCGTCATACGGTTTTCCGGAGCGTTCATCGATTTGTGTTATGTGAAGAATGCCTGTGTCACTTCTCTTTTCACAATCTGTTTGAACGTTATTGTTCACCACGTCAGACACGAGCATTCAAAGCTATTCAGTTGGGTAAGCGCCCATCTCACTGCTGAACGCCTTGCACAGGAAAGCTCCTCGCTTCGACTGTACTAGTAACCTGCGGATGGTTTTGTTAGCTCAGCTCACCTTACTGCCCGCCAATGTCGATGTTTCAGCGGCTTGTGTTCGTCGCTGATCGATCGGAATTTGGGAGAGGCTTCAGAATCACTCGCTCGCTTCGCGTTCCGCTTAGTGCATTGTTCGGATGGTTGCAAAAATTTTTGTTTTTGCAGATGTTACGTACGATTCATCTATGTTCGTTTAAAGGTTTCTGGGTCTCATAGTATCCAAGCCATGCCAACAACGAACTATCTTAGCATAGGCTTATTGCTGTCTACATACTTTCTTATTATGTACGTACATAAATGGGCTCGCACTGCTAAGTAATAGCCTAAAACTAGAACGGAGAAAACATGAACAAATGCATTTTCACATAGCGCATGCATTTCCGGACAGAGAAGCGTCCTTACCCACTTCATGAGCTCTTCGAATTCTGAGCTTTTTCATTATTCGCAATTCTGGGCATTTTTTTTTCTGAAAATCTCTGCAGAACAAAGTTTTTTTATGTTGAATGGATTTATCTACAGCCATCGTTCTTTTCTAGGGTGCTGAATCATTCTTAGGAATGCCTCCGAAAGCACTAAGTGAGAGTATTCCTGTGAATTGATGAGCATACTTCTGCTATTGCGCCTTTCCGTTCGTTGGGAAATTATCTGGATAAGGTTTCCAGTCTCTCCTTTTTTCGTTTTTTTTTCTCAAAGTCGAACTTATAGAAAAAACCCATAATTTTGCTCCTATCTCGTCAATTTCTTGCAAAAAGTTGTCTATGAGCAGTAAATACATAATCGTTAGATCCGTGTGACTTATTGTATGTCTTATGGATTGCTTGCACTTTAGAAGCAATGATAAGTATGTACGTGTAGATGGACTAGTAAAGTAAATATGTAAGCCAGTAAAATGGCCCTCCTCTTTTTTAGCAAATGTAAAAGGAGGGAAAGGAAAAAATCTTAGGTTAGTTTTCCCTCTAAGTAAAACCAGATACCTCCTCCTGAATCTTTACACGAGCAGTTACTAGATACCTGCATTCCAGAAAAAGTACTTAACGATCTGCGCGAGCTTATCAGTGAAGAAATTGGCCCGAGACGTGATGATAAGGATGAGTCCTGCGAACACTCAACAAATGCATGTCATAGTTGCGATTTAGAGTCCTACTTCGATTCTCTTCTTTTTTACAAGTAATACCTTACTCACGTCTTATAATCACCGCATAGCATTGTTAAACTGTGATTCTATTCGTGCATAATGGTCTCTTTCTACATCGTTATTCAACAAAACACCCAAAATTTTTCTGGTAGCATAATAGCAACTCTTTACCATAGGAATCAGGAAAATGCATCAAATCCAAACTTTTTAGGATTGGAGTACTCCTAGAGACCATTCCACCATTCTGGGTTTGGCCACATTTTAGGAGTTCATGCCTCGTCGCACTATTTATGCCTTCTACACTAAGGTTAACGATAAATTCACAACATTTTCACTTTCTGTGGCAACGGTAAGGAAATGCTGCTGCTCAATCACAATGTATTTTTGTTTATTTATCTTTGTTTATTTGTTTATTTTGTTTATTACTGTGTCCGGCAATTCTGAATCTTCAGTTTGTTGAAGCGAGGTCGTTGTTAAATGTGCCTGAAAAACAATGGAAGTTATTTTCTGCTCTGGCATACACACATATAGCGCTTTCTATTTTTCTATGTGTGAGTTTCTATTCTAGACCAACTGTCAATGCTTACCAGTTCCCACTGGTGCGGATGTCGCAGCGCATCGACCTCTGCGAGCGGTCGCGGCGCGGCTGTGCGGTCAGTTCCCGCTCAAAAGGGTATCTAGGTGGCTAAATAAGACTGGAATCCATACTGGGTAGTTGAATGCAGTGGAATTGTTATCGCTTATAAGTAAAGTGAGCAAGCAGCCGCGCCGCAGCCGCTCTCAGAGGCCACACCGTCGCGGGCGGGGACCACCCACGTAGTCCATTGCGCTTAAGCTCGAAGAAACTACAAATTTGCTATCTTCCAGGTGCTTGGGATTATATGCTTTTGTTTCGGTATGGTCCACTCAGTGCTCTACACAGAAGTCAGCTGCAGTAACGGCGTTAACTTGTTTATGCCATTCTTAAACGTGGTACGTACTTCATAATCAGTCTAGAAACCCAGATTTTTTTCCAATGCTAAAAAAAAATATTTTCGAATTAAGAGAAGACCTAAGTATGTTATAATATTCAGGCACAAGTATTAGTAAAGTGCATCTCTTTTTTGGCATCTGCACTTTCCAAAGGGTCTTGTTAATATGCTTTGTATATGAAGTAGTAATTAAAAGAACGATTCCACCATAGTTTCACGTAAACGCAGAATAAGTCCAAGAATTTCTTCAGGTTTCTTCCTTCGCCGGCCTTATTGCTCTCAGAGCTTTGCATATGAACTGGCCACCTTTCATCCATGTGACTACATTATTCTTGGCTATTTGGTCACTTTCCATGATCACAGTTGTATCGTGCGTGGAAGCGAATGAGTAGGTATATCCTTACCACATTTTAATTCAAGAACATGTGCGTAATACGACCAACAGCGAAGATAACTTCTATTTTTGAACTTTGCTATCATTTGTCAAAATTAATATAGTTTTGGAAATTCAGTTTTCCAAGAAATTTCAGCAGAATGCAAATGTGATTTATTTGTTTGTTTCCTCACTTTGTCATTGATTCACTTTTTTACCTTTTTTACAACTGTTCTATCTGTTCGATTATTCATCTATGAGTCATCGTTGGCGATTCAACTAAACTGAGTAGCATTTATTTTCCAGAAATATCTGGAACAGAAAAGATCAAAGTGCATTCAAAGTTAAATTAGATGTAATAGTTACGCAAGAGCTACATATAAAATTAAGCTGAGAACCAAGCCATCGCGTGGTACGACTCAGGGAATTTGTCTCCAAATCCATGTGCGCAAAGCGATTCGAAACACTAGTGATCTGACGTAAAATTTAAATTTTTGAAACCGAAGGCTCTGGAAGACTGTAGCTCGGAAACTTGGGAACAGATTTTTGCTCGCAACTGCTGCTGACAAATTATCTTCTAAAATTCTAATATATTTCGAAAAAAAAAGACTAGAGGAGTTTCAAAATCAGATAAAGTGGGCTGTTTTGTTCCGCCTTTTGAGGCTTTATTATCGTACAGCTTATTCCTGGGAATAGGTTCAGGAGTGGGGAGTCTAAGAGGTGGTCCAGATGAAGTGTGACGGGAGATAGAAAATCCGTCCTTTGGGAGATGTGGTGATTCTCTGAACCAGAGAAAACAGTAAGGACATCGACTGGATCTTCCAACAAGATTGGTCACCAGCTCACGCTACGAGGAAAACAGTGAGACCAATCTTCCGGATTTCTGGAAAAACGAAGTTTGGCCGTCAAACTCGCCCGACCTCAATCTTTTGACTTTTGTTATCTAGTCGCTCTTGGAGCAAAACGTCTGCTCTTTTGAATGGAAGTCACTGGATCCGCTGGAAAGAGCCCTGGCGAAAGCAAGGGACAAAAGGAATGACTGCGCGCATTCTCGAAAATTTCCGGAAGAGATTAGACGCTAGTATTGAACCTAAAGGCGGTCATCTTGAATGTGATGTTTGAGATCCCAATTAGAATTTCTGTGGCTATTGAATGAAAGCAAATATCCCTCATTTGAATGGATTGGTATAGAGTTGTGGGTACTTCTTTGCGTCACATTTCATGTGAACCACCCTTTATAGTCTATTCTGCCTAAATCTACTTACTAGAACGAATGTATGGTGAAAATTTCGACAAACTACAGGGTTACCTAAATTTGTCAGGATATTTCGGTAGTCTCGGTAGACGGGACATTTGGCAGAATTATTTCAAAAGCCAATTTTTGTCGTCCTACAAATGCCGGATTCTTTCTTCAACTCGTTTGTTTAAAAAGTTCTAAAAAAGTCGAAGTTTTCAAGAGTTTGTATATATGTACTTTGCATGCACTCGAGTATTTATTTTTATCATTTGTTTTTTTTTTCGGTTCACCACTTTTAGTTGCCAGGTAATAATGCTGTATTGCATTTCTCTTTCAATGTATGTACATGCTTGTTTTTTTTAAATTAAATACAGTTGTTGCAGCTGGTACTCGCAATCAGCTGGTACACCAGAGCCTATCCCTGCTGGTGTGAAATTCACGAACTGGGCAAGAATCTTCGCAGATATGGACGTGATCATTACGTCCGTAGCAATATTAAATCGTAAGTTATTTTCGGAACTTTCTTTGTTTGAAGCTTCAAACTTCCTTTCCTTACTTGTAATACTTTGCAGTTATTGTGGATTGTATCGAACTAGCGATTTACGTGAAATACTGGTTACTTCGCCCTAATGGTTCATAAGCAATTGCCATTGCGAGTAAATCGATCTCTTGCCGCAACTACGTGTATGAATTATGATGCTTTCTGAATTGTTGGTTGTTTTCTCTGATAAAAAGACCTGTTTGGTTAAGTTTGCTATTTCCTGTGCATTTCTAAATTGATGCAAATAAAAAATAGATAAAAGTACTTACTGGCGATTCAACGCGCTGTGCGTTTCCATTGTCCTGGAGACAGTTTCGTTTCCTGGAAAAAAGAGGTGGGGGATTTCTATCGCGACTAGTGCACATACATATAATTAGATTATTAAACAAATATGTTTTCCGCATAAAGAGGTGCGATTGTAAATAGAGCTCTGGATCACTACTACAGGGGGCTCCGGATTGATCCTGCTAAGTTGGTATCTAGGAGATTAAAAAAGCAGTGAACGACGAGATTTGCAGCAAGTTCCCGTCGTGTTGCATCATACAAATCTTTCGCAACCTGAAGCAGACACTGACATGGAACATTGCATGATTATTCTAGGATCCTAAAAGTTCCTGAGATCAGTCCATTATCAGTTAGGGCCCTCAGAATGGACTTCACAGCTTTTCTGCTTTATTTTATGCATTCTTGGAATTGGCACGTGGACAAAGTTAGAATCTTCAAGGGTTCCAGGCATGAACTCAGGCAAATTTCTTTAGCAGAGCTTGCCGATTCTCAGAACTTCTGCGGAGGCATTACATCACGCATCAATTTTTGCGAGGTTTCCACGGAAGCTCAAAAGAAAGCAAATTTTGCTCAGGATCTTCAGCGGAGTTAGACACCCTTTCAAAAGTTTCGCGGGGCTTCATTTACTATCGCAACCGCAGGGTATCCACGGATTTAAGAACTTCCTCGAGGCCTTAACATCCTTTAGCTGCTTGTGTCGTGGAAATCCTGAAAGCGTTTCTAGGAACGAAACGAGAGATTCTGCTTCCGAACAGAGCCTTAAAGTCATATAAACTACCCTTCCAAGGATCGTTGAAGCTCTTCCAGGAAACAGATCTTAGCCTTCTTTTATAATTGTTCTACCAGTATGAATGCCTGCTACGCTTCATTGTCTACTTTCTTGCGAGTAGCGCTAACAGGTGAAGCCACTGTGAAATAAGCTGGTTGGTCCCTTTCTGGACAGTAATTGCGATCCAGGAACTGCCCACGGCGGACCAGCCAAAGACTCGTATGAATGCAAACAGTTGGACACTAGAATTGTTCAAAAAACCTAGTGATAATGTTGTCATGGCCACGGGCTTGAGTTAAGCCGGCGAGGTGCGCATCGCTGCGAGGTAGAGTTAGGTACGAGGAGGCGACAGACTGCTGCGTGTATCATGTGAAAGGGTGTTCATTAAGTGTGTGTATAGAGCTGTGGGTAATCTGTGCCATCTCTTTGTGTTCACATCTCGTCCCATATCTTAGCGCATGTCCGGGCGCCAAACCCTATGGCCGAGAGCTCGACGATCCAACGATGGTCCCTTCGGCTACTAGCGATCCTGCTCACCACGATCAAATTCTCCGGCTCAGTGGAGATTAAAGTCTCCTTGTTGATTGATCCAGATCATCAGTATGCGCAGTCTATACTGGACACGGCTCGGCGCGACATCGCTTCATCCAGCCCAGCCATTGCTCCTGAATTCACTTTTGGGTAAACACATGTTTTCTTTTTTTTAGTTTCATTCATCAGTCTTGACTTCAAATAATTTTTTGCACTGGTTTTTATCATATGTCCTTGATGCGTCTGTAAAAGAGCCGTAGGTTTGGAATTCTTTTCAAGGAAGATTTCCGAAATTACATCATACATCACCTCAAATTTTTTGAGGAGTAGTTCATGTTTTATTGTTGGTGTAGTGCTACAAAGCTCAATTTTGATCAGCATCCAGAAAAAAGCTCACCAAAGAAGTTCCATCGCTACGGATTTAAACGAAGCGGTTTCAAAAACTGAGGATTTTGAAACTTGCTCACTATTGCTCGTGAAAACGTTGGTGTAAAGTATTGGTTTTGCAGTATTTTTCAACACTCAGAATTTTACCTCACCGCTTATTTTGTAGTTTTGGATTTCTTCAAAACTAGCAATATGAAACAAAATATAAAGGCGGCAGATGTGTTAAGGAACTATCGACACCTGTAGCAAGATTCCTGAATACTCCGGTGAAGGTTGCTTTGATCCAAATCGTTTATTCCATTATGGGTGGCTATGGTTCGTGTTCAGTGGCATTGCTGATTGTTTCAATCCATGGATCTTATCAACCTCCTCTAATATAATCTACATATTTCTACTCAAGAAGCGTATTCATTCCAATTCTGCTAGATAACAAATTCCCAGAGGTATCTGCGGATCTTGCTGCTAGGATTTGTCTCATGTTCTAACCATTCCTAATCAAAAATCCATGCTTTTCATCCTTCCGAGAGTGCGCGTGCTGTCGACCACTCCCACAACAACCTCACTGACTTCTTACAATGGGACAATTTATATTTTTGAATAAGGTCCATGTCTCGCACAAGGACTTTTGAAGGTAGCCGGAATGTCAAGCTAACTGCTAGTTAAAGCCATATCATACTTCTAATAAGATGAAAACCAGGGGTGTCCTCATTTTTGTTTTGTATTTGCTTCACGTCATCCATTTTAATCGTTAAAAAGAGCTTGCTTGGGAGCTATCACGTCCTTTTCGTTATGGCTAGCGCTCGAACACAATTATCAGAATTTCAATAGACGTAAATGAGTCCAGTGGCTAAAGCAGTTGTATTTTAATCTAAAAGTGGGTATGGCCAGTACATGCACTTGTTTTTCTTTGCTTTTTTGCAATTTCTTTTTGTTTTGCCTATTTTTCAGATCTTTTTAGGCTAAACTGAAGCAAGTTTGTTTTAGGATCCTCGTGGACAATAGCAAATGTACGCCTGGAATAGAATCCCTGTCATCACTAGCCATCCTCTCCCAAAACTACTACGAGCAAAACACACAGGCGGTTTTCGGACCAACCTGTTACAACGGTATCTTGTCACGGTGGAATGACTATTACTTTGTTGGTTGATCCATAATTTTTGAAGATGTCTCGAAGGTGGCTGGATTAACCGTGGATTTCGATGTGCTGCAGTTCAACTCATGGGCCGATCATACTGAGGACTACCAGACGAATAACATCGTTCAGGTGATACATACAAAAACTAACGTAAAATGGCAACAGTAAAAAGTTAATCATGGAAATCTACTTATAGATGATGACAAGATCAACTTTTAACATCGGCGAGAACATCTTGGCTACCCTACGAGCGGCGGACTGGAACCAGGTAAACCAAGAATCCCATGAATTCACTGCCTTTTTATGAATATTTCCAAGTATTGCATTTTTTTCATCAATCTCAGAAATATTTAGATAGCCATCGTCAAGTGCTCCGACTGCTACAGTGAGCTCTCCGATGTGGAGTCGAGGTATTGCTCTTCACCTCATTCTTTTCATGGACATATGAATTGTGATCGGTTTGCTGACGATCGAATAACATAAACAGTCTTTGTTTTCGAGAATTCATTATGATGAAAATCCAGATCTCTTCGGGGTTTCTTAATAATTAGTGTTGGAACTTACTCGCAATTCTATCGATTCATCGAGTCAAATCCAGAAAACAATCGATTCAGATATCTTTCACGATTGTAAGTGCGCATTTAGTGGCTATTTGGTGGTGATTTGTGGCAAAAATTTCTGATGAATTTGTCCAAAAATCTTTTTTTATTGGCCGATTTGTGCATTGGAAACTTTTCCTTGCTCAAAGTCACATTTCTACAAATAACGCCAACAAAGTATAGTAGTAAAACAGATAACAAGTTCTGATATTTTCTTGATTTATTACCTATGCTATGCTTACCCTTGTAGAGACTACAACGTGTCCAGTTATCTGTCGGATCGTGGAATTACCATCCTCGCACAATTGGAAATATCAAAATACTGGAATGAATCATATTTAGCTGAAGCTGTTGGGAACCTCAGCCAAGTTTGCCGAGGTAGGCAGGCATTGTACTCGTTTCTGCCGGGGTTTTTTTTTGTTCGGACGAGAATCAGGAATACAATTGCAGTGATCCTACCTTTGGTTGGCAGCCAAATGTCTGACTATACACCGTTCCTCAATGCAATGAATTCGAAGGGCCTTCTTAATGCTGAGTATAGTATCCTCATTGTTCTGTGGGATTATCAGGTAGGTAGTGCTCTTTCGCAAGGCGTAAATGCATGAATAATCTCTTCATTAATTTTCCGTTTGGATTCTAGGCACAGATTGATTTCTTATGTATCCACTAACGTTACGCTGTAAAAGCAGCTGGAATGAAAAACAATCTTGAGAAAGCATGCCAGAGAAGCTTGAGACGACTTTCTACATTTAAATCCCTGAACATTTACTTTGTTTTCGTAATGTTACAGCCTTTGCCGAGAATTCCGCTATAATCCACAAGGGTGCGGCGAAATAAATGCCTAACAAAGTTAGGTTACTACATCATATTTCTTCACTACGGAAGTTGGGGAAAGTTA
>KN728054.1:22978-37503 GCA_000816745.1 Ancylostoma duodenale | reverse complement strand
ATCCAGCGGTGTGACAAGGGTGCGCCAGCGCCCAAAAGTGGGGGAGACGGGTCCAGCGGTGTGATAAGATTGTGACAGTGTCCTAAGTAGGGGAGACGGGTCCACCGCTGTGATAAGGGTGCGCCGGCGCCCAATAGTGGGGGAGACGGGGCCAGCGGTGTGACAAGGGTGTGGCGGTGTCCAAAGTGGGGGAGACGGGTCCACGGCTGTGGGTGCGCCGGCGCCGAAAGATGGGGGAACGCGGGGGATAGGTCCAAAGTCCGGGCTGAGCAAAGCGAATCAATTTGTAGATGGTTTGTTATACGTCATACTTTATTGACATCACTTCACCCTCCGCTTGGATTTCCTCTCATCTGTGTATGAAGACTGAACCCCCTTATACCTCTTTTATACCTAAACAGTCCCTTTATCACTTGACCTACCAAAATATACAGGAAAAGTAAACAACTCCCAGTGGTCACCTCAGCTCATATCGGTTTTTACGGCTATTCCCAACTATTCCAATCTGTAGAATGGTGCTGAAGGAAGAAGTTATTGCCTACAACGAGAGAGTGGTTTCTAAAGGAAAGAGGGGAAGCAGGGAAAAATGGTAGAAGATGTCATCTCTTTCTTTTGAGAGTTTAACTGAAAAATTTTGTTGGAGTTGTAATTTATTTCGGCCTGCATAGGCCGTTTGCGGGCGAAGCGAGCATTAAGAGAAGTCTGGAAGTCCGGCGTCAGCCGGACGGCCAGACTGGTCAATAATATCGAGCAAAATAGAAACTACGTTTCATTACCGTCGGTTTCTCAGGCATCATTCTTAATCCAAAACAGGGGCAACAGAATGGCACTTCCCAAGAAAGAGATTGCTGCAAACGCATACAATCAGAAAAGATTAGGCCAGAAAAGCAACGGCAGGGTCATATAATCCAGAGCGATGCACATCAGCTATCGACCCAATTACGGTGCGGGCAGTTGGTGGTAGTTCACTGTTTAACATAATTTTGCTGCTTATTGTTGGGATATTCTGCAAGGGTTTTCATGTATGCTGGTAGCGTGGATCAGCTGCCCATAGCACCTTTGGCTCGGATCTATGTCGCCGCCTTGCTGTGTTCCGGGCATAGAATTAATGTTATGCGCAGTGAGCTAATTCGTGAAATTTTGCTTTATGGATTCAAATTCGGACGATCCACACGGGGAGAGGCTAATGGTATCAATATTGCGTTTGTGGAGGATATCCTCTTGAAAATGCCAGAGGCTCGTGGGTTCTCAATAATTCCAAACGGAGATGAAAGACTGAAAACTGCTCCAGGAGCTAGTCAGCAATTTGGCCTTCATAAAGGCGCCTGCAAGTAGCAGGTTGAACCAGACCCCCTGCAAAATGCGCAGTACTTTACGGCGAAACTAGCCAACATTGTACGATCACTTGGATGAAACTGGTAGGAAGAAGAAGATGAGTAGATGAATTTTCTGTGAGCTGAGAGAAGAGCACTAGTGTCGGCACTTGGAAGTCTGCAAATATTTGATCTACAGATACTATAAAGACCCGTTTCTTGAATGGATTATTATTGGTATCTGAGAATGGGTCATGTAGACAATATGAGGAGATCGTTACAGGATCTAGTCTCCAGCGACCCACCTAAAAAATAGGCGAACCATCGCTTTATCCTTAAAGTAGTTGCTTGATTTTTATGGCCTGCAACTTGGGTCATCCACAACAAGTCTTCCCCAAAGGAAGCACAATAATTGATGAGTCACACCCTCTTCCGTATGAAGAGGTGAATCACTTAAATATAAGGCAAACACATGCGAACATACGTGGTGCGTTTCTGCTGCAGGATAACGCATACCACCATATTGCAATGTTAACCGTGTAAAAAACTGACCATTTAGTCTCCGAAATTCTAACTTGCACTTCTGACTTACACGGACACTCTCCAGTCCTGTATCCAACAGAAGATATTCTTTCCAAGCTTCTATGACTTTAAATCCCCCGTAAAACTTCTAATGAACAGACCGTACTCGAAAACAACGTCTGCCATTCTTTCGTATATAGACCTGTCAATTTTTAGGCTTCTGGAAAAACCCTCTGCGTGCCTTGTTGTCAGCATTACACTGATGCCACATGTATAAAATTGTTGACTTCGGGCCGAGTTATAGCAATTTGGAAAATTAGGCGCAACCGCCCCGGAACTTTTGCACGCACCTAATAATTATGCTAACAAGCCAAAGTCAAAGCACATGTCCTTCAACCATTCATATGGAGGAACTTTCAAAATTCAAGTAGGTCAAACAGGAAACAATCTGATTGCAGAGAACATGCATCAATTAATGCACAAATGTGCAGGGACACTTTTGCGACCTCTAGCCATCACGCCTAGAGTTCAATAAGCGAAAAGCTCGTGTTAATGATAGCCGAGGGCAGCTTATGGAATGCAAGAAAGCAACAATACGAGAAAGTTTTTCTTCTCGTTTTTAATTCAGTTCCACAAAAAACCGTTATTGATGAAAAACTGATGGAACAATTTGGTCTACCAAAGCATATGACCGATAAATGTTCAGTTTCGGGAATTGGCGGATGAACTGAAAAGTTCGAAAGCCACGTTGTTCCTCTTAAAATCGGAACTGCATTTGGAGAAGAGAAAGGATTTAACCGTTCAGACCAGACCGGTTATCACAAATGGGTTTTCATCCGTGAGACTCCAACAAGGCGATATCGCCTCTCTAAAAGTCAATGAGGTTTTCTTGGCAAATAGAAAATTACGTGGGGAACATCAAATTCCACGCGTTTCGATGGATCTTCACCATTGACCTTGTTACCGGCAATGGAGCTAGAATCTCATCCGGATTACACGTCGCTAAAAGTTTTTATCAACGTAATTCACGGTCGTGGTCTGACCAGCGTAAGTCAGCCTAAATCTGTCAGTTACAACTTGACAGCTATCTGTGAGGGAAAAGAACAACAGATTCTGGAGAAAAATCTCAAGCGCAGTCAACCAACACAGCGCAAAAATATCTGTGAATGTTCTGGTGAAATCTTCCACACTTATTGCTCCACAGCTGTTTCATTTCCGATAAAGGAAAGGGCGAGGATTTCGAGCACAATCGTTCAGTAGCCGTAAGAATGCAACGACCTCTATGATGCCAGCCGTCTGCCGTCAAGTCAAGCCGCTACTGTCTCGCACTCCACGTCAAGCCGCTCTTCACGCCGTCCAGCTGTCGTTCACCTCCAACTCCCGCAATTCGTCATCGCCCTCCACATCCTCGAGCTGCACTTCGCCGTCGCCCGCCTCAAGAAGTCGACAGTCTCCACGCCATGACGACAAAGGAGAAAGCTTAGACCAGTGATATTAATTATGAGTATTTTTATCGCCCGCCGGAGTATCACCGGCAAATCGATGATCCTTGTAGCATGCATGGTTACTGCTGATACTTTACCTTTTGTGGAGGGGGCGAGGCTGGCCCGTCTCATGCTAGAGATACTACTCGCTAGTGAGAACGATGTTGTAAGCCGCAGAAGGCACTCGTCACTCAATGCTCCCTTGTCTCACTCACTTTTTGTACATTATCTATAATAAATATTTATCCACTGAACCACCGCATTTATTGCGTATTCAGACTATATAAAGTCCGAGAGTCTAAGGCGCTATCATCCGCCAATAAGTTATCACATTTTCATAACGCATACTTCATATAATTCACATATTTCACATTGTGTTGCCGTTATACCATATCAATCACTGCTCGAGAAATCAAGGGGTGTGCAATGCAGGGTGCATCTATGTGAACAAAAAATCACTTTCTTAATTAAATAGAAGCTGATACAATACTATTATTGTGATATAATACCGTGCAGTTTGTTTGCCTATACGGCAAACTAGGAGACTGTTCCAAGACGGTGGTAATTTATCAGATAACTTGTTTTAGCTGTGGAGCCTTGTATATTGGAGAAACAGGTCGAGTGCTTAGCGTACGTATGAAGGAACATCTAGCTAGCAAACGACGGGGAAGCTTGACATCTGCACTTGGTAGACATAGACACGAAAAGCATGGCGGCGATGACTACGATGTGATGTGCAGAATCCTAACGTATAAAGCGGAAATCTCGGCGAGAAAGGCTTTAGAAGCATTCTGGATTTCTGCAAGAAATCCAAGTATGAACAACAGGAATGAATGTCTGTCGATTACTAATGACTTTTTCCCTTTCGTATCACTATGTGAGCTGTAGAGATAAACAGATAAACGGGCCCATATACCATCTAGGGAACGGGATCACACTCACTTCACCGCAACGAGTGTCGTGATCATGCGTGCGAGCAACCGCAGAAAACGGTGGACTTGAAGATTTGTTCTCGATTGCCTATGGGGGGTTGTCATTAGTGCAGCCAGAACGATGTCGTACTGACCAGGAGGAAAGAGACTTTCGGTGGCTGAGAATACAAATTCGAACTTTACTCCACTTGCAGGCCTCTGACGAAGTCGTTTTGACGAAACGTTAGGCCACGAGCAAGCGAGTGCCACCTATCAACCTGGATAGAGCAGAAGTACATACAGCAGTATAACGAAGAATTTCCTACAAACAATAGGAACAAAATTATTTCAGAAAAAATTTTGGTTTTTTCCACTGCCCACATATTTATGAAACTCTGATATCGGAGTGATGTCGAAAATGTGGGCCAGGAGACCAGAATTGAAAGGTCATGATGTGAAATTTTCGGACAAGCGGTTTCCTGACATGCCAGTTCCACTAGGCTTAAGTGTGGTTTCCAAAAATCCGCGCAATATACCTACAAATTTTGGGGTGCCTATATATTTGTGAAACGCACTGTATATTTGGATAGATGATACCTTTTTTTGTCATATCTATAATACTCGGAGTCTTCTAATTCAGAATACGGACCCTTGGATTTCCACTGGCAAAGTCCTGGGATATCATACTCTAAAGATACTCTAAGACTCTAAGGACATTACTAAAGATCTAACGACCTGATATATTACAGAATAACCGCAGGAATCTTAGCCGTCACTACAGCCAAAATCAGCCCTTCATCTGTAGTTTTTTTTTGTTTGTTTATGTGCTGAGTTTCACTGCTTTTCATTGCGCAAATGTGAAAATGCAATTGTTTGGACAGCGTATTTCTTGCACGATAGCTACCGATACTAATGATGATCTCCTCAACCCTTAGTACTACCTGTTCAACGGGCGAATCAGCACTGCTGGTAGGAGAAAAGCCAATAGTTCGCATCTAATAAATCATATTTATTATGGCGCCATAATAATCTGACCCAGGATCTCAGTGATGACGCAATATATAAACGTATTACAGCTGTTAACGACAGTGGGAGAAAAGCAAGTGAATCGTTATCCAGAAATGTTCAGAGAAAGCTATGTAGCAGGCAAGCAATACTAAGTGAATATCATCACAAACAATCAGCAACCGCCCCAATTATTAGGCATAACCATGAAAGACTTGGTGAAATGCACAACCTTTTCAAATGGCAGCAAGTTCATCACAGGAGAACATAATGTAATATGTCTATAGATAAATGTTCATAGTGTGACTAGTTGTAGCACGGACAAGGACATTGAGTATCCTATATGTGGCGCGAGCAAGGCGAAAATAGACACTGTGAAGCGTGTTCTGCAGTGAAAAGTGGAGAATGATCGGGCGAAGACTAGTGCTTTTTCTTCATGCTTCTCTTCTTCTTCCATATTTCATCTGAAATCACCTCAACCAGCCATGTTTCTCCGCCGAGACTGTGCGCGAACGGGCGTGCATACATAGGCTTGCCACCAGCACGCTGAGAAGGCAGGATCGGTGGGTCCTGAGAGTCGAGAGAATGCTGAAAAAATAAAAATATGATCACAAAGGAAAATTTATGATGCGATCGAATTGGACAATCTGATATAAACTGTTTTGATAATTATTTCTATCCCTAACCCGTTGGCAAGAGCTGGCTTTTAATGCATTTTCTAATTGTTCCACTGAAACTGACACTATTTACTCCTATGTTGCCACACCAATAATGTCAATGTATTAAATAAATAAATAAAAATTGTACTGGCGAAAACCAGCACAGAGGTCAAATCATACTCGCTATGGACAAAACGCGGTATGACCAGTCTTAATATGTCTCCTAAGAACAAAGACTCAACGTATTCGTTCTGATGACTGATCACTGACAAACTCATCAATTTCTGGACTGTCCCTTCACTCAAATCTTCTCTTTTCTCTCGTCAGCTCACTTTCGTTATTTTCAAAAGTAATTTCATCAAATAATCGTACCGTTTTTAGACCAAGTAGATTTCCTTTCAGTGAACGAACTCGCCATGACCTTCGCCGTACTCCACATGAAGATGGTAAGGCAGATGAAGACAATGAACAAGAACAGTTATTTTTAGTGCTTGATCCGCTGCCTGTTCTCTGAAAAACACACTTCTCAAAAGCTTCATAGGAAAAGAAAATTTTACACTTCTCTGAAACTCAACTGTATTACCAGTACTGGCATTTTATGCAACCACAATAAGCTATGTCAGTGCCGATTTTGACACATCTGGTCAAACATGCTAGTTAAGTGGTTAACTCACAAAAACTGGGTATTGGGACTTAGACAAGGTATGATTGGTACGCATATTATCCACTAGCCTGAATCATCCCGAAAAGCGCAACCCATCCCGACCACCCAGTGTGAAATGAGCTCAAGACAAGCGAGGATTTGCATGAGGAGTACTGAGCAGGTGAATTTCGAACCAGAGTCACAATTCCAAAAAACTGCTGAGAATATTATCTCTCTTCTAAGAAAGAACAGCGCAATTTAGCCTTGCCAGGTGAGCGAGATACCAGCAACGTTAACTTGTCCTTGGGTGTCAATGAAGAAAACTCACCTCTAACAATTGCCTCCCTTTCTTCGATTGACTGAGCCGTTCAACTCGAGGGCCAACCTTGGATGGCTTTCTCTGGATCAGAGATGCCATCCCTGATGCTTCAGGATCTTTCTTGTCGTTTTCTTGCGTGAAAGTGAAAGGACCAGGGATGCTAGCCAAAGTAAAAACATCACGCTCGTGTGCGTGTGAACTTGACTTCGATGGTATAGCGGGCGACAAAAACCTGGAACAAGTCTGCAACTGATTCAGAGTAACGAAAAAGGAAATCACCACACATTCACACACCATTCACTACGACTGCGCATTCGCCGAGCTTGATTTTCATGCACCCATTCCAAGTACGTGAATGATCGCGAAGAGTCGCCTCCACACGCCGTCAAAGGACGCAAAAAATCGGGCTCGCATCGCTCCTGATCAATCGCGCTCGTTTCGTGTAGTACCTTCAAAAATAGCAAAATGGTCAAAAGAAAAGTGA
The DNA here is from genome assembly GCA_000816745.1 of Ancylostoma duodenale. Taxonomy (NCBI): domain Eukaryota; kingdom Metazoa; phylum Nematoda; class Chromadorea; order Rhabditida; family Ancylostomatidae; genus Ancylostoma; species Ancylostoma duodenale. Next base: position 30,163 of record KN728054.1, on the reverse strand, counting down.
ACAAGCGCACTGCTTAACGAACAAATTGAAACAATAAAAAAATCATTATGACACTACTCATCTCTAGAATTTCAAAAACAAAATCTTTGGAACTGTAAGTGTAGGAAGGAAAGAGAGGTAATCTGGAAGATTTGACATCTTGGACATGAAATTCTCATCCAATCTGCGCCATATTGCAATTTTTGAGCGGTTAGGATACCAGCATATGCCAAGATGGCTTTGTATCCCAGAGCAATTCTTCTACCAACATGGAAAAGATGCATGCTCTAGAAGGAGATAAGGGAAGATCCCCCTGGGTGTTCTAAAGCATTTGGGAATTGTTTCCTGACAAACAACGGAAGCAGCGTCCTTATAACCGATAGCAAAGTATTTCTAGTTATTGCAAAATGGTAACTGATAAGAATGGTAACATAACAGAAGATGACCACATCCAAAGATGGTTGAAACGAAACAGCCGAAGGAGACTACAACATCGGAAATATCCAAGCCATCAAAGCGGGCAAGTTACGCCAACATTACCGAGAAAGCGGATTAGTTGCTAGATGTGAATGTGGTCATGGTAGTATAATGAGCTACTGGAACTACTGTACTGGAATAGCTAGGATGAAATTAACCAATACTTCTTCGCATGTCTCAAGAATTGAAATGTTTTGTTTGTTCCAGTGAGTCTGTTTGTTTCGAACCTAATTCGCTTTTCCGGTTCGCTGCTAGATAACCTAATTGTATTATTAATATGTTTCACTCCCAACAAATACAACCAATCATTGCAAAAAGGCAAATAAAAACAAAAAGCGGAAATGACAACCGTATGTGAATAGAGCACCTCTCCTACGCTGCTGCTTAGTCGATTCGTTAATGAAGCTGTAAGCATCGACGGCTCTTCGTATGAACAGTCAGCAAATCCCTCTCCTTCAGTTCTTGCCGAAAGAGCGACTCTTTGCTGCGAGACAGTCCCTAAAACACAAGTTTTTCTCGGTAAACATAGTAAAGTTGGAACACTGAGCTTTATCGTTTTCGTATGAGCTTATGATGTCCCTATAATCATATGTTTCACTGCTTACTTGACCTAGATGAGTAAGAACAATACAAGGTATACACAGTTATCCATGCTTGTTTTTATTAAGGAAAATGGACAAAACAAACAAAAATGGCAGCACAAGATACAGATGCTTGAAAAGCAACCAAAATATGTGTCAGGGAATGAGAACTGAGATTAACACAGGGAACAACAAGTAGTATGTTACAATCGCTGAGAAAGACTAGCTCTGGGCAATAAAAAAGATGGACGCTACATCAGGGTATTGCACATAAAAGACCGAACGAAGTCCGTATAGTGATAAGGTCTCACCCTGCATATATCAACAGAAGAAGGAAAAGGGAGAAAACATAGACCCGGAGAAACTATGAGCTGACACCTCTCAGTGGTTCTAGAGAACTGGTAAATGCTAAAACAATAGCTTTTCGAAAGAGATTGGGTGCAAGAGCCTCGTTTCGTAAGTATTCCAACTACTGGAATTGCAGAATACATATCAGAGATTAAGCGAGATCGTTATTTTACAGAATGAGATGAGAAAGAATATTATGAATCTGAGCGCACATTACTGCAGTGATTTCATCAACTCATCAGAAGTACTGAAAAACACATAAACTTTACCACCTACTAGGTCTCATTTCTAGCAAAGCTAGAAAGGACAGGAACAGCTAGGTGATCTTATAAGAAATGCGAAATCGCACTAACAGTGTGGCCATAAACACCCGTTCTGCGCCGAATGCTCAAAGTGAAACGCACACACCCGCAATTTCGCGCGATTGTTGTTTGATGGTGACTTGGGCAAGAGTCAGTGAAACGGTGAGCGAAAATGAATAAAAATTTCAAGGGAGTCTCAGTGATTGAAAAAAGAATAAAAGTCGCGTTATATCTGCTCTCGAAAGTAGCCTGCATTTATGCACATTACCGAACATGAGTAGAACCGATGCTGTTACCTCATGATACTGATGGCCAAACACGCGCAACAGGAATATAGAAGTAGACAACGGCATATCTTCACGAGATAGAAAGACCACCATTGGAAAATCTGCCGAAAAAACGGTTTTGTGATAAGCAACACCCCCTCACAACGGTCATCAATTTTCTCAAAAAGAAAAGATTCTGAGAGGCGATGTCACGTACAGTCACAATAGGGAACAGGATTTCACTGTTTCTGACTGGCTCTGGAGACTATTAATGGGCACTATACTTGGGACTGAATAAAAATCGAATGATTTTGTTACTTTAATTAACAATTTAGGAAGCGATTCAAACACCCAGATATTTAAGAATAAGAAAGCCCTGATGTTCTTCGTCTCACTCATACAACACTACATTGGTAGCTAATGTTGGAACATTCGAATTTTCAATTTACTCGAAATATTCGATATTCGAAGGCAAAAATATTTGATTTCGAATAAATTGAAATTTCGACTGTTCCAAAAGTGGAGATCAATACAATGCTTGACGAAAGAGGAGAAGAACTTTAGGGCTCTGTTATTTTCAAACATCTGGGTGTTTAAATCGTTTCATAAATTGTTAATCAAATTGACAAAATTATTCGATTTTTATTCGGTCCCAAGTATAATGGGCACATCGGTGCCATAGCGAAACCTTACATAATGGAAACGAAAGTGAAGCAGAGCTGACGCGATTTCCTACAATTTTTCCGACAAGACCTCTCTATCCTATTATAAACTTTGTCGTCCGAGACATCAAGTCCAAAACTTTTCGTTTTTTAGTTGACATAATGCTGTCGACTAAATTGAATCTGTTTGGGAAATCTCAGCGACCAGAAGCGGGGTGGGTGCTGCTATAGATGAAGCAATCGTGGGGTGGAAAAGGAGGAAATAAATCCACAGCTATGAATAGAACATGAAATTTCAACAGAATGATATCATTCTTCCAAAAAAGAACAAACGAAGAAGTGATAATTTCAAAAATCACAGCTGATTGACTGTTTTAAGTCAACAAATTCACTGACACCGACACAACAAAAGCTTCCAGTTGGAGGCCGTTTTGGATGGTCGGTGGTATGCGCCAAAGGATGACGATTCAATGAGCAAGTTCTGTGTATCATTCCAGAGGAGATCCCTTCGTTCCCAACAGTCTCTAGTCTCTGCACAACTGCCGGCTCGAACGCATCCCCTTCCAGATGAAGTGCGGCTAGTGAGTAAGCACCAGCACACTTCGCAGCCATGGCACTGAAGGCGGCCGACGAAGCAACACCTAAACCACACACAAGCACGCGTATTAGAACAAAACTTAACCAACTATATCGAGTAGAACAAGGATGAACCAAATCATCACGCACATACACACAGCACATCGCAGTCAGCACACTACAAACCCTGGTACCTAGTGGAAAGGTCAATTTATACTCACTGCGTGCGTTTCCGCAAGCAAACCACTCATATTTGAGGATAGTCAAGGCAAACCGCATAAACGCACACCTGCCATTCATAATAAACGTAGCGTTAATGCTTTGGTGGTGCTGTTAGGCATTGCTTGCACAATAAAACGTGAATATTAACAGTAAAGTTGGCATGATGATAGATGGGTAGATACAATTTATTCCCTTGCGCACTAGAACATACGCAGAACATTTTTTTTTGAATGTTATAACTTATAGCAGCAACATGCTCACAACACTCTCGGGTGGTTCTTGTCCCGAAATGGATCAAAAACGACGCACGCAGGGCAAACGCTCCCTATGCCGCGGCCGCGTGAAATTTCCTTAGTTAAAGAACAGGTCACAACGACGTAAAAAAAACTACCGTAAAACGGTTCTTGCGGCAATATAAAACGTATACACGCAGCGAGTATAAGTACGCTCTAACTCAAAAAAAACCCCTGTCAAAAGTAATTTCGCTCGAAGAGGTTTCAAGAGGAACATTACCCTACCCATAATACAGTTAAATGTTTCTGTAAGCGATGAACCTTGTCGTAAATAGGTCCTGAAAATAATCGACTGACATAATAATATAATCATAATTTCTCAAAACAGCGATATTGAGTTATAATAATAATATTCACGAACACTGTCTCGGGATTCCAACGTTTACAAATGTGCACCAACTTGAAGGTAGCAGCACCCGCTCAAATCTTCGTCTTTGAGATTTTACTGGATTTCGGGATTTCAATGGCGGAAAAGCGCAAAAAAATCACGAACACTGTCACTGCAAGCGGCTTCGATAGAACAGCAAATACCTAGAAAAGCCTAGAAAGGAACTACTTTCTCTACCGCACGATTTTCCTACCTAGATACAGATTGAGTTGGGTGAAAGCTATTTCCAGAACTGTTTCCAGAACTTATACAAATGAGAACTGGTGCGTTATTACCTCCTTCTCAATTATTCTTTGCTCTCTAAACAGTAAAGATGACTGCCGATAGTTGATGATATGACGATAAACCCGTTCATCTGTGGCGGAGGACGAAAAATTCCCGAACATTGCCAAAAGACTACAAAAGGTGTGTCAGTTGGCTGAATGAGTCCCATAAAGCTATCCACAAAAATGCATAGTGTTCTCTTTCTTACCATTTACTCTAGTCCTCAAGAAAATGTTTCTGAATTGGAAGGCACTCATCCTTTGCATTCAGAGCTCAAAATACATTACTTTTGGAAATATTTTCGTTCCTCTCTGATATCATCTCACTAAATCGACGGAAAATGTGATTTCATTCTCGATATTTGTCCGAATTTTGCGATAGTAGTTTTGATGGGCAGTTATTCACCGCAGGAAGAACAAGGATCGTCAAGATGACTAAAAAATTACGAAAAAAAAAAGGTTCATGGTGATTACAAGCAGAAAACATGCACTTCGACTGCGGAATTTTCTCCGAATTGTACTGCTAGCAGACTTTCAGGTGATCACCGGAAAATTCTAACGCTTCCATTACTTTCGAGATTCAATAAAATGAAGTTTGCGATGAAATTGACGCTTTGTTTCTGTCGCTGGCTCTAGCTGGTATGAACAGTACGCTAAAGGCGTTCGTAACAAAATGTTGAAGAGAAAAGTGCTCAATTTAAATCACTACTTCACTTTTCTCCATAGGTAGATACAGAACTTCTATACGTAGTTGGAGAGAAGTGACGAGATTGAAGTCTTATATTTTAATCCATTTCCAACTCACTATGTGCCCGTCGTAAGCAACAGGAATAAAGCCCCCCATAGAGCCTCAGCACATACTCGAACTTGGTTTTGATGGCTCATCCTGGAGGTGAGATGTGCAAAAAATTATGTGGTCTAAAATCGTTGGTGTGCTAAATATGTGGCCGCCACGTATGTTGCCTAGCGCTGACAACTGACAATATGTGTGTATTTGGGTGTATCACGATTAGAGGCTTAACTCGGAGTCGAGGATTTCAACGGATGCTGCTTTTAAAGGCGAAGCCTCAGGTCTCCTATCGTTTACGAGAGGTAAACCGAAATAGAAACTGTATGAACAATGGTATGCGTGGGAGTTTTGAAACTCTCGGTGACTGTGAGAGATGACCGATGCCTCATCATAGATGAACTGCAGTTATAGGGAACGTCAATCGCTACTGCACACATCGCAATGGGGCAGCGTCACATCACTCGTTAACAGACATTGATATGTACACGTTAACCAAAACGTTAATCTTAGAGCGGTTAAGAAACATCAACAAGGGTTAACGAGTAGTAATGTGGTGGTGCCCCCATTGCCAGGTGTGTTATAATGATTGCCCTTTCCTGTACTGTGGTTTCTGACATGGTAACATGCACCCACTAAATATTTGGAGCACTGACTGCTGCCAAAAGCACAAACGGTTGAACCTCCATGGAACGCTTTTCTGGCCATTCATTTCACGTTTGTCACTGGAAACTACACCTCAAGGTAGCCCAGGACCTGTTAATACTTTAGAATCGAAAATGAGGCTGAGGCTTTGCCTTTAATGAGACTTCTCAATCTTATCGACATGTTTGAAGGCAGCAACAATCCTTTAAGGGCTGCTTCCACTTCAGAACGGTGAAAATCTGTGACTTGGTAGCATTCACAACCATCTGACAATGGGACTCCTAGGTGATGTCTGAACAAAAATCAGAATATTTGCCCAGATGGGAATGACATTCAATAGAAAAAAAATCGTGTGCATCGATTGCTTATAGTAAAAAATCGTTTCTGTTATGAAAGAAGCTTACAACAAGCCTTAATAGCACATAAGGTGCATCGTTTCCAGAATTCCACACATGATTCAGTGCTCATTAGCTTACACTCTAGGATTGGAGCACCTTCAAATGACCTGTTTATCAAATCCAAAGCGACATGAATCAACATCCACACACCAGAATTTCAGAAATTGCAACGCTTTCCTCATCACAATACCACGCTGGAAGCTTTCTTTAACAGCAAGACAAAAACCTTACGCATTCATTCTGTCTTGAGGCTCAATGTTTTTGCTCAACAAGATAGATGTTCTGGGATGGGAGGGGCAGCTTTACTAATTCTATTGAAAAAAATGGGTTAAGGTTGGCCAATTGGGTACGGCTATTTCAACCTCAAGATTACGACAGAATGTTGGAGCCGGGATAGGAGAAACACAGTGTTGTGATGAACTTCATCGCATTCAACTGAGGTGTCAATTGGTCTTCTTCTGAAAATGAATATCACCTACGGTGAACAATTCGATGGTAGGATATCACTAACAGAAGTCACTTTGTGGATGGTTGTGAATGCTACTAAAGTGAGTATCATAAATAAACGGGCACCCTAAAGCTGGTGATATCTGCTTCCTAGCACATTCGTAAATAAAGCCAGTGCGACCACTGAACTCGGCTGGCCCGAAAACCCTACACCAACATATATCAGGTTGAAAAATGGAAAATTCAAGAGTTGCCCGTGTTTGGTCCCATCGTGAAGTGTACCATAATTATACGGCAGTGGCGGACGCGGGGGGAGGGGGGGGGGCGGGAGGGGGGTCCAAGAATGGGTCGCCAAATTTTCGGAATTACTTTACTTCACAATACAGATAAAAATCTTGTAATAGTTGATTTTTAATTGTTTATTATTATTATTATTATTATTATTATTATTATTATTATTATTATTATTATTATTATTATTATTATTATTATTATTATTTATTGTTATTTTTAATATAATTTTATTTATTGATTATTATTATAATTGGTAA